>NCSJ02000013.1:0-290659 GCA_002812745.2 Scytalidium lignicola
GCAACGTGGGCCTCCCCTTGGCAGCGGAAATCAGCATGGCCGGCCGTACGCTGTCGGCCCAGGAGGCTCTGCAGCATGGATTGATCAACCATGTCTCCGTTTCCCCGTTCAGCCTCATCTCCGAAGCTATCGCCCTGGCGTCAAAGGTCGCAAACATCAGCCCGGACGCCATCATCGTCACGCGCGCCGCGCTCCGTGAAACTTGGGAAAACGGCAGTGTCGAGCGTGGATACCAGCTCGTCGACGAGAGGATGAGACGTGGGTTGATGGAGGGCGAGAACGCCAAGGAGGGGCTGGCGGCGTTCAAGGAGAAGAGGAAGCCGGTTTGGAAGGCTAGTAAGTTGTAGGAGGCTCGGTCATCCCAGAAGCTGCCGGGGGCCGGGGGGAGGGGAGGGAGGGGGAGATAAGTCTAGCCGTTGTGCCAAATTCGTTATGGATGCGATGCGTAATTGGCCATCTAGAAGTTAATTAACGACCGAAATGATCATGAGCGATTGGATCGTGGTGACGAAGGAGACATTGTTGGTGAGGATAAAGATGAGAACCCGTATAGACACATCTATGAGCCAGCTTCGTAGGGTTGGATAACTCGATTCTTCTTTCTTGGGGCCTGGTGGAGGCCCTCCTGACATTTTTTCATTTACGCTGGACAGCAGCAGCCTCCTCTCCGTGCTTCAGTGTTGGCCATCTTGGGATGCAGGTCTCTGCTTAGCTTTGCCTGCCCCCCAGATAGCACGGCAATATTTAAAGTTGTGAACAGGGTTTGAAAGAAAGGATGAAAGCTGTGTAGCGCAGTTAGTGAAATAGTGACTGTTAATACGGAATTGTAATTGAAAAGAGTACGCTGTACAACTCGGGAATTGAAAGAGTATTAAGTGTTTCAGAGCTCTGATATACTTCAACAGCTGAATTGAGCCTTATATCATATAGTAAATCATAAATAATAAAAAAGCGTGTACATATCCATTGTTTTGACTTATCCTGGCTATGCGAGGGTATAGGTGTTATTGTCTTTATTTTGTCTGAAAAACGCATGATGAAAAGACATTGACCACCTGCATAAGCAAGGAGGCGATAGAATGCATTACCCCCAAAGCAGCTCTGTCTCATCTTTTGTGAGCAGAGAGAAACCTGTGTACGACGAAGGTTCTTTCGTGATCTATTCCATTAAGTCCCTTACCAAGATTCTCAAGGTCCACTAGCCTTAACTAGCCCTACGGGAAAGTTATACAAATAATTCCACTCGAATAACAAATCATCCAGTTATAAAGTAAAAACCTCTTCCACCATTGCCAACTATCTACTCAAAATCTCGACATACTTTAACATTCGCGAAAATATTGCAAGCTATAGTGTTGCCGCTGTTTTCTGCAACAGCCCCGGTCCCGTTATGCTGTCACGCGCCAACATGGACCCCCTTCCCAACAGGAAATGCAAAAGGGTTGCTTCAAATTCTACTGGGAACTAGCTCATAGCGAATCATCCAGTAGAGTAAGAGTCAACCCAATGACTGAATACTTTGACGATCTATCAGACGATTCAACTATATGCTAAGATATTGAGCTAGTCCTTTCAAAAGTCGCCGAATGGAGTGATCTTTGCAGTTAAATATATTTCGATGGCTATGAATCCGTTGATTCTATTACCTTAGTTGAAGGATAAGCTAGTTGGGAATTGAGTAAGATTTATTATAGGTGAGGTTAAATCTATCCCCAAAGCACAAAAAGCTACAAATGCGAGCATGGTTATTTAAGCTTCAGGAATTTCTGCGAAGAAAGTAGCAAGAGATAAGAATTCGAAGGCTATTATGAGACAGACGATGTTTGTGAAGACGGATTTCTCAGAGTTGATAACGAGAGAGGGGAACGAGAGAGGGGTCCGAGTATATATATAGAATCCCCGGAGTGAATGGAATGGTGGTCAGAGTACTCCTTCCCTAGGTCAAGATGCATGAATGTTAGAACATCCAGGTCGGGGTTGAAATTATCGGTGTAGAATGCTAGTTCTTCGTCCCACTTGACAGAGGTATAGCCCAAATGTCCCAGTTTGTGAATCATGGCAGGGCCGGACTTAAAGCGCTGAAACTTCCCTGTGGCGTCTAAATTGAGCATATCCTCCCCATATTGAATGCGCAGGGCACACACCTTTCCTATTCTTCTGCAGGCTGGTATTATGATCTCCCTTTTCAACCTCAGTCGCCGAGGTGANCCGCGCGGGCACATTCCGCTCCTGCTGGCCAAAAACAACATGGATTATGGTTCCAGAGGGACTTCGAATGGTCACCATCTTGCCTCCACCAGGTGCCTTGCTCAAATCCACGATGTTGGAATTCGGGAGTCTTGCAGCTTTCTGGAAGTCCTCTTCTGTCCGCGCAACAAATGCTGCACCGAGGAATTCCTTCTCGCCACTTGTGCTCTGGGATGCAACACATACGTAAGAATCTCTGCCGCAGCCTCGGTGGTAGATTACCACATCGATTTCGGCTGCTACTTCAAAGCCAAAGTGTCCTGCAAATGCCTTCCATTTCTCAAGATCTAGTGAGCCTGATAGACGTGGCTAATGCGTGCAAGCTAGATCTTGCTGGCATTATAGCTAATAGTGGGAAGAATATGAGACGGCATGGCTCTAGAGTGGAATCAATTGGCGAACGTTGGAAAATTTGAACTGCAAGAATGACAGCAAGAATGACTGGTAAATGATATTATTATTTTGAGATAAATCAAAGACAAACAAGAAGAAGATATAAGGCATGCGGCAATAGCGCTATAGAAAGTATGGCGGCCGACATCTAGAGCGAAAGCTCACACTCCAATTGACCTCTCCACTAGGACTTTGAAAGCAGGGCGGAGTCGTCAGAGGCTTGCCTATTCTTGGTATAATTGGAAACATCAAAATATGCAGAATTGCACATACAAATTAAGTGTGCTGCAGGGCGCTTAAGATCGTTGTTGGTTCAAATATTCTCTCTCATATATTGACTCTTTGTTCATCTTATTTGCATCTTAGCCAAAAACTACTAGACGTTCCATGCTACAGCAACTTGAAATTTGTAATGGAAGAAACAGTTGTGTTGATTGTCGGTGCCGGTCCCAGCGGCCTATCGCTGGCCGTGAGTCTGGGTCGAATGAAAATCAAGGTATTGTCTGCTTGAACATAGGCTAATTAGTCCCTCACTCATCTGTCGAGCAGACAGTGATCCTGGAAAAAGAGCTGGAAGTGACAGAAGATCCCTGAGGAATTGCGATTGTTGGTGACGCTGTGCGGGTGTCATATCAACTAGGCATTGGGGACATCCTNAAAAAAAAAGATTGGGAGTGGTAAAACATTCTTCCTCTTCGAGATCATGAAAATCTATAGTCTGAGCTGACATGTTTCAACCATATCATATACTGGAACGCTTTATTTCCACAACAAATCTTTTCGAAATTCTGCGTTCATGCATTTTGACCTTTCACATGACTATTTGTTGCAAGTCTTTTATCTATAACGAGTAGAAAGATTTTAGAGTAGTTATGAAGCTTTAAGCCTTTAACATCCTTGAACATGAAGGCATAAGCATAGTAGTTTCCGTTGGAGAGGAAATGCATGATCGTTAGAAGATTGAGGATCGAGTTAGCATTAAGTAGATTGTTAGCTTGTAAAGTGTGCGAGTTTTGCTTAAACGGAATGGATGAAGTGCATTACGTGAATCAGACTAATAGTGGATTTTAGGTGTTAGGCACATTCTAAAAATACTGCTTAGTTGATGGTAGATATAACTCAAAGCTTCTAGGTGCCGTGAAGGACGAAGAAGCTAGTCCTATTATGTGTGGCAGCGTGACAGCTTACACAGCATGTAAACGGTAAACAAATTTCCTGTAACTTGACGCTAATAATTATTAATAACTCTCTTAGATCTCGTGTTGTACCGGGCCAGTGGATCGTCGTACCTGGTGCAGATGGTGGCCTGGGACACTTCGCAGTACAGTATGCTAAAGGAATGGGGATGGGGATTATTTCGATCGATAGCGATGACCTAAAGCACGACCTTTGCATTAATCTTGGTGCAGAAGTCTTGATTGACTTTCAAAAAATAAAGGATATTACATCAGAGATCATGAAAGTTACTAAATACGGGGCCCACGGTGTCATCGTGACTACCGCAACGAAAGAAGTTTACGTTTCGGCTCCATCATATCTTCGACCAAATGGGACTATAGTTGTGGCCGGCCTACCAAAAGACCTAGTAGTACTGGCAGATGCCCAGCCATGGATCATGACAAATAGGAGACTTAACATCGTTGGTAGTATCGTGGGTAGTCTTAAAGATGTTGAAGAAGCTCTTGATTTCACTGCGAGAGGTCTTGTACATGTAAGTATTTCCCTTCAGTTTATATCTACCAACTGTTGGAGTGTTGCCTATGGGAGCCTATAGGCAACCACTGTAATGCCCTGTAAGCCGGCCATATTATGGCCGGTTACAGGGGTTTACAGACCTCTATATATGGCAATACTTGCCCACAATACAGTAGTTAATTGAGTTGAATCAATTCGTATGTTTGCACATTGCTATAGAAAGCCATAACCATTACAACACCAACTAACGTAAACAAGCTAATTTTGTCAAAAGGGAGATTAGAAGACTTAGATGCATTTATCAAGAAGATGCAGACTGATCAGCTAGCAGGCCAGGGAGTATTGCAGTGGCAGCATAAACGATATCTAGAGAATCGGACCTATTTAGATGAATGAACATACTTTGACTAGGTCACGATTATCAGCATGAACTATGGATATATAAGGGTTTACTTAAATCCACGCAACACTTACCTAAATCCACGCAAAATCGCCGGTACCGGATGTGCCCGGACCACCCCTTCCCATAGTAATTTGTTAGTAATCTCGATATCCTACCATATCCTACTTATATACACTAAGACACGTTATTGTCATGTTTACATGTTCAATTATATAGAATTCAGAACACTCAATTAAAGTTATTTCCAACCGTTTTAAAGTTTATTTTTGCTTAAAATAACTACCCAAATGCCATCTTCATGCAGTCCTCCGCCTCCAAAAGTATTATATACTGATTTACCCTCATTATTTGCTTTAATCCAAGCCTTTGCACATGTGAGTAGATATGCATTTGTTGTCCATGATNAAAAAGCCTTAAAAAGTAATATATACTTATGATCAAACAAGGAAATATCAATCGAAGGGCAAAAAGGATAATGTCCATGAATCAAAACGTCGAAATTCCACTTTTAAGAAGTGTAGTTGCTGTATAAGAGTAGTTGCTAAAGCAAAAGGGAATAAGTAGAGGTTGAAGGTTATAGAACTTACATATAACCATAATGCCTTTGCAGCATCTCAAGCTTATACAGTACATAGAATAACTACTTTGGATCCTCAGATTCATACTCAGATTTTGTCCAAAGCTTATTCTAACATTCAAAATGCTCAAATATTAAGTTCTCTTTAAATTGAGCATTTACAAGTCTTGATTATAACAAGTAATATTACTAATATTATTCAAATAACAAGATTACAAGTGTTAAGAAGAAGGACATCAATTCAATGGTTACTGTATACTTAAATATAATCCTTTATCTTTTATTTGCTAATAATTTAAAGCTAAACTTGAGGAACAAGGTTTCAATCCATCATATTTGATAAATTCAACAAATAATCTAGTTTACCTTTTTTATCTTTACCTAAAAGTAATTATATTATATCAACAACATCCTGATATATTGTTGATAAATTGTATATATAAAATTAATCAATTTTGTATGTTATTATTCAATATATATATTATAACTAGTAATAAGAAAGTAATTTAATTAGGATTAATGTTTTTATCAGAGGAAACTAAAAAGTTATATAACTAAGTTTTAAACTGATTTCAAGAGATGATAAATCAGTATAATATTACAAAGTTACTTTTTATAATAACTGATAAGGAATTAACTTTAATGAAAAGTATTAATATATATTTCCTTAAATCTAATTATTTCCTTTGTTAATAATATGTTAATATGAATATATTAACAAAAACAAAGTGATTTTTCCCTCTTTCAATAAAGGAAGATAGTATATATAAAAGGCATCTTACTTTTTTAATAATTCTTAAAGTTTTAAAGAACNTTTTTTAGATTTTCCTTCCCTTAAAGCTTACACATTGAATCTTACCAAACTTCAGGTATATCCTTATACAATAGTCGAATATATAAAGAATATATAATTAATCTTATAAAAGGAAAAGTTAATTTAGTATTAGATGGATTAATATTATTACTTTAAGATGTTTATAACCTCCCTTGTTGAAGGTTATTATAGTATATTAAAGTCATATTTATAACATGGAAATAATAATTTAAATAATATGTTTAAACATTTACTTTTATTCTGAGTATCTTAGTAAAAGAGTATAAAAACAACTATAGCACAAGAACAACTTCGTCAAAAACATTATATTAATATACACTTATTCTTTATGGTTTTAGATTATGTTTATAATTATACCCTTAAAAGGATAATAATTAAACAAATTAAAATACTAAAAACCATAACATTTAACATTCTAAAATGCAATTACACAATATAACATTTAATAAGTCTTCCTTGTTATCACTTGATATGGAAAAGAGAAAGAGATAAAAGAGTAATTCATCTTGAAGATATATATTAACATTAATATTATAACAAGCTAAATGAAAGTACTCTTGTGGTTTCTCACATTCAAGTGCCTATTCTAAATCCACAGGTTATACAAGGAAAGGGCAAGCTTAGAGATACTTTAGGAAAAGGTCAGAAGTTGAATAATAATATAATTTTTAGTATAAAACGTTTGCCCTCTACTTTTAAACTTTTTAATAATTCAACTCTGCTAACTTTAAAGGTTTCAACTCTTAGAACACCTTCTAAAAGCACAAAGTTGACATTAGGAAGGGAGATATATATCATGTGATCTAAGCGTACAACTACCAGAATTGAGATATAACGAATCTAAGAAATAAGTGGAGATATATACAAACTTAGGACAATATAAGAATAAGGATATCAACAAGGAATTTCATCGATATATCATACAGATTCTATAGAGGAGACAGCCAAACTGGCTGACAAGGCAATGCAAGCTTCAGAGGCCTAAGAGGTAGTTCAAGAAACCCAAGATTGTATTGAAATAACTATAATTCAGTGTACCCTTACAGAATTAATCACATTGCACGATTTCTTATTCCCATAGTAATTTGTATGTGCAACCGAGATAAACTTGTGCCTGGGGTTATTGCCAGTACCGGCGATTTTGCGTGGATTTAGGTAAGTGTTGCGTGGATTTAAGTAAACCCTTATTAAACAAAATCTGCATTAGCAAACTTATCCTTCCTCTAATAGAAGAAACCCTGCTAAGCGTAACTCTATTTCTTTCTAGCATACAATCGAAAAATACTTCTGCTGTCACTGCTCCTGCTTGTGCTACTACTGTTATGGCTGTTTCGTGATGTGCTGACCGTCTCATGACTCCTGGCGCTGCCAGATCAGACTGACATGCTATCTTCATTTGTTTCCTCCTGTGTGAGATCAATCACGTTAGCTACCTCAGTTTCGCCGGTGACCTTGCCCTCATTTACACTGTCACCCTGCTCTTCATGAATCATTGTCATCAAGTCCTCCAGCTCATCCAGACTTTTGCCCTGGATTTGCTCTACCATGGCTAGTCGCAGAGCTCGACCATGCTCCTACAGCAATGCGAATCCCTTGAGTCTAATGCTGACTTTCCTGCTGACCTAGTAACTCTTGTGCTTATATGCGGCAAGCTTTATACCCTGACGCTGACATCCAGTAATAAGTTGTTTTGTGCTCCACACAAGGTCCTCTTGGACATCTCCAAACACCTTCCTCTGCACATAGTAGATGACATTGTAAAGTGTGGATGGGGATGTCCGTAATGGCATATTGACAAATGATGGATTAGTATATACTGTTGAAAACTACATTATCCTTTCTTGTAAACCTTGGCTGTGGCTTGTTTTGGTTGTCATGATGAGAGTTACGGGTAGAATAAGGCAAGATCTAGTGTGTAAGACATACAAGATGAAAATACTCATCCAGTTAGTCATGCGCTGCTGATTTGCCCAAGTGTCACTTGATCAGCTTAAAGCTTTTCTGCAAAATAGTCCAGTACAGCTTGTGATCCCAGCTGTGTTATTTTTTACTATTATCCTACAAGAAAAGAGAGTTGAGCAAGTCTATGATGTTTTCAAAGAGCATTTTGTTGTTAGTCATTATGTGCGGCCCTTGTACCATCCTATTTATGGAGAATAGCTTTTGCATATTGTAATAGCAAAATCGCAGGTGGCTTTCTTTTTGAAGTTTGCGTGTATTTGGTATGAATTTGCCATGATTTTTAGGCTTGAGTATTGTCATCCAAATATCTGCATTGAACTCTTTGCTTAAAAGACTTTGGTTAAGAGTAGATAAGTAATGATTTAATGCTTTATAGTTTTATTCCTTAATTGTTTTAACAAACCAAGGTCTAACATAATTTTGTCTTTAGTTTGTAATTGTCCTGTAAAAATAAGCTGATTAGAAATATTATCTAAGTTGTATATAACATAGTCTTCTCTATTAACGTTAATTAAATCAAAAGTTATAACTATGTTGTATATATCCTATGCATGAATCACCTCTATCCATGATTAGAAGGCTTTTCTCAAGTAGCATTAAAAACAAAACATTTCTGAACATATCATTATAGAAGGACTAGTTATTATCAGTCCCTTGCAAAATGATACTTCCACATCTCATTCATATTTTACTTATAGCATTCTTTATTACTAGATTCGGTTTCGTAGCCAATACTTCAGCACAAATACCATTCCACCATCGTTACATTCTAACACCTGTCTGAAGGTAAGCGTCGTGAGATGATTGGTAGGCGCTTGGCAATCTAGTATCCCCCATATCATTTAACAGATATCTACGCCTCATAAACGTCACTATAAGTGATCTATCCATTTGACTCTGAATCTTTAACAAAACTTCCTGAAAGTTCTTTTGAAAGATTGTCCGAAATGTAATATAGGCTAGACAAAATTCCTATGCCGTCTCAGCCAGCTAGTTGTGTGAAGACAAACACGGAATTGGAAAAATCTAGCAGTCAGGTTTATTATTGCAACAAAATTAGTATAAATATTCAATTACTTAATTATTATACTGAACTTATTTGTCAAAAAATAGATTAATAAAGTATTGTTGGCATGAATCACGTGTATTAGTTCGCTGGGGAAGGCAGTACTTGATAGCAGTACTGTAAACTACCTTCTAGATACCTACAATCTATATAATATCGAAAACATTGTGGACCCCCTTACATAAGTCGTCACCTTTATTCTTCCTCTGATTAGTCTGTAAAAGCTGTTTTCACTGATATTATTAGTTATTCACAATTGTAAGCTATACTATTTTCGTAATGTAGCCATCCAATCAACCCTTTAACTTATAGCCTCAATATTCTCAGGGGTTATCAATAACGTAGTATACATAGAATATTGTACGGTTACTTACTCTCCCCTTTCTTCAGTATATCAATTATCACATGTTTAACTACTCAGAAACGTTATACTCTTCAAGAACTATGATATAATGTTGATTTCCCTTTTACATATCCTTTTTAATATGCTTTTATGTGTTCTTTCTGTTATAGTCTATAAGCTTGTCTTTAATTGTAAACTCTCCTTTACACTTCTTAATACCTTTGAAATTATATAACTTAAAGTAGTATACCTCTTAATTGTAATATCTTAATTATTAATAAAATAATAAGTAAAAGAGTTTAATATTATGTTTTTTCTTCCTTACTTACTAACTATTATACAGTTTGTAAAAGAGATTATCCTGCTGAATACTTTCTTTATTGACATCAAGGTAGTTTATATAATATTTACTTAGACTGTAAAGTATGTTATTACTTCCTTTTATACTTTGTACACTTAAATACTGACAAATTGTAAGAATGTCATTATTAAAATCAAGATTAAGTTATATTAAGAAAGCTTAATATAAATGCTTTATAGTAAACTTAACAAGCTTATAATACTTTACTACCTTTAAATAAGAGAAGACAATTGAATTAATCTATAATTCTTGTTTAATTAATGTAATTGTACATTTTAAAGTTAATCCAGAATTATAAAACCCTTTTAATTACCTTCTTTACTGTTAAACCTCCTTTACCTCCTCCATCTTCTTCACCTTCTTCACTTTTTAGTATAACCTTAAGTACAACTTCTACAAGTTTGCAAGAACCTCCTCAAAGGGTAATACAATTACAAAACATGTTTAAAGGCTTTATATTTGTATTTCAACTTGTTAAGCCTTATTATATAAGATGAATAAGTAATAAGTATACATATTATAAAGTATTATTCTAGTCAAAGAAGATGTTTATAAGTTGTTATAAGAATAAGAAATTGAATTTAAAATTGTTTTATAAGCTGTCTTAACTGTTAAAAGACTTGTTTACAAAAGACAATTTATAAGCAAAAGTATTTCAGTCTTACATAAGAAGATATAACTTTACTTTTGCTTTTACATTTATAAACTATACTAATAATAAGCATACTAATGGTTAAGGAGATAATATAATTTGTTTTTCAATTCATAATATGTTATATTATTTACAAAGACCTTTAGATTTAACTTATTCTTCAGAAATACTTAAATTTGTTTAATTATTCTTTTATGATTTAGATTATATTACAAATGTTTAGTTTGATCAAAATCCTAAATTAAATCAAATGTTATTACATAAGCTTTATACTATGTTTACAAGTTATAACTCTCTTATTTACTTATATAAAATAACCTCTGAATATATAATTATATAATTAAAGCATTTTCAACTAAGTTTAAACCTTTAAATAAAGTTAATTNAAAAAAGGCACTTATTATTCAAGATGTATTAATCTCCTTATGTATGATAAGATTATTAGAATCACTCTTGAGGAATTTAGTAAATTCAAGTCTAAAGATATTATATTAACTAATTAGAGTAAAAGTAATAAGATGTCTTGATTAACCTGAATTCTAACAAGTTATACTCTTTACATACTATTACATTATATATTATTATTCCCTTATAATAATTATAATTAGCATTATAACTTGGAATATCAAGATAATAATAAAAATAAACAGTTAATACAACAAATATAATTTTATTATCATTTACACTTTTGAAAAGATTAATTCTCTTTTATCTTTTATAATTACTAACTCTTTTAACAATATATTGTTAATTCTTATATATGTTATGAAACTTACAAGCTTAATTAACTTCATAATCATTAAAATCAATTATGAATTAATTTGTATATAATGCTTTATAGTTAGAGGATATAAACATAATTAAACTAAGTTATTACATTATACTTCTTTTTATATTTTAAGATTTAATAACCTTAGTATATTATTTCAAGAAACTTATATACTTTATCATTATGATTATAAATCCTAATTAACAAGAGATTTAAGATAATCTTCTCCTTAACTAGTTAGTTATAGATTACCTTGATTTAATTATTTATGTTTTTAAGGTTAAAAAGATCAAGTTATATAAGGAACTTAAAGTAAAAGCTTTTAACCCTTAAGAAGGTTACTGTTTTATAATTGAATATCAAAAATGTAGTTTACCTTATATACACTTTATTTTATTCATTAAATACTATACAATTAAGCTTATTCTAAATTATATTAATAAACTTATTTATATAAAGATACTAAATTTATCTTGTAATCTTCATAACATTTTATAAGATTTGGTAATCAAATATATAATACATAGTATATACAATTTAGATTACCCTCAAAATCCTTATATAAAGTGTAAAATAACTATTAAACTACTTCATTGTTCAAAGTACTTTTTAAAGAAATTTACAAACATTATTATTATTTCCGAAGATAGATATCCATTATACTATTATAAGGATGATAGTTAAACATATATAAACAAATTAAACACTTTTAACTAGTTGATTACAAGTAATAACTATTAGATTATTCCTTACAACTTATACTTACTTTAAAAGTTCAACTGTTACCTTAATATTAAGTTATATAATACAGTACAAGTTATAAAGTATATTCATAAATACATTTACAAAGGTTATAATTATTTTATTATTATAATTAAAAACTAATAAGATAAGATTAAACAATATATTCAAGTATATTATATTAACCTTATAAAAGTTATTACTTGATTGATAGAATATTCAACTTATCAAGAGTAACTACTGATAATATACTTACTTGTATATCTTTTAAGAGAATATACAATTACTTTTAAGGATAATATAAAACTAAATCAGATTATGAATATAATTNAAAAACTCTTACTTTAAACTAATAACCTTTTTCAAGTGTAATTCAAAGGATAATTATATTAACCTAGATCTTATAAAACACATTTATAATAACAACTTTATATACAGTTATAAATTCTTATATTAAGAGTTTTCTAACTACTTTGTATAAGATGAAAAGCTCAAGGTTTAAAAGGATTGTAAACAAGGCTAAAAGGTAGGTTACATGTATTATTATAACTTAGTATATAAGAAGAGATATTATTTACAACTTTTATTTATATATATTCATAACTTAAAGTTATTTGAGAAGTTGTATATAATTGATAATATATAACACTTTATATATTATATAATGTATGTTGTTAAAAGTTTAATTGATAATAATCAAGAATGGTTTTCTTGTTTTGAAGAAGTAATTCAGTTTAATTTAAGAAGTAGTTTACAGATTATATTCTTAATTAGCTTATAAGTATAATTAATCAATAAGCTTACAATTGTATAAGAAGATTTCAAGGTTTAGATGTATAACAATTTATAATATTATTTAAAGTCTTTTTATAATGTAAGATTCTTATTAATATTATAAAACCTTAAGTATGATTATAGATTGTATTTACCTAATAAGAAATTATATAATCTTCAAAGAACTCTTATATACTTTTATATGCTTATACCTTGTTTTAATTAATCTTTACTTGATTTTACCAAACTTATATACAATCTTATACAAGATCAACTGAATAACAATTAACATTAGTATTTTGATATTATTATTACAATAATCGAAAATAAGTTACAAATTGCTTATTTTTATCTGTAAAGGCTTAAAGGAACTAATAAGACCTTTCTTTACAAGATTATATACTATTACTTTTATAGATTAAACAAGAATATATTATATATAACTTTTACAAGTATTATTACACTTTTACTTTTAAAAGGTTATATAATTCATTCTTAATTTCAAATACTAATTTAATTAAATAAATTGTTTACAAATATAATTACAAAGAAGAATAAGCTAATAATTATAATCTATAAAGTAGATCTGATCATATAAGACGAAATTCTTATATAACATAAGTGTTAGTTCACCTGTAACATAAAGTACAATACACAATTATACATAATATACTCGTTGTGCTATTCCATGGTTATTATACGATTAAGAGTAAGAGAGCAAAGTTGTAAAAGCTTCGCTTATTCCTATTACCTAATCAGGACTAGCTTATAAGGGCATGTAAATATCATGTGTACATAACTACTATTTTACTAATATTAAAACTACTTTAAAAATAGCTATACATTATAACTCTCAAAACACTCAAATCTATAGAGTTTTCCCAATCACATGCTAATTGCTTAATTGAGAATAACTCCAAATCCTTTGTCTATACGATTCTTTGTTCTGCCACCTACATTATCATGTTCTACCCATTCTACTACTTCCAATTGCACTTTATTGGTATTCAATAGTTGTTTCAAAGTGTTTGATAACTTTCCTTTAATCATAAAATCAGTTGGATTTGTAGTTCCTTCAATTCATTGTACTTCAGTGATTTAGTGTTGTTTATACATTTAATAAAGGTATATTATGTTAATTATAAGCTGTTTTTCCTATGTAGTTCTTAACTTGACAAAGTAATTGTATAATAACCTTGAATTTGTATATATAATTAGTAAGAAGTTGATTTTAAGAATTCCTTTGATAGTTGACTTGATCATAACCCTTATATCAAATCTATAAGTTATTCTATATAGTTCTAAGGTTAAAATGCTATATATAACCCTTTTACACTTGATTAACATTTAGTATAATATATTCATGTTTCCCTTATAGTCTACAAGTATTATAATATAGTTAATTTATAATAATAAGTCTTTGTTATTCATGAATAAAGTGTTTATAAAGATTAATAATTATAATACTTCTTTATTCTTTCTTTAATATATTAAAATAAGTTCTTAATCTTTTCTTGTATTTCTTTTATTTGTTTTATACAAATCTTTGCTGATTTACTTATGAATTCTAATTCTAGTCTAGTACAAAACCCTTCTGGTTCTTGCTTATAATTTGTATAAAATAAAGTAATTTTGGTTAACTTATATAGTATACTATTATACAACATTTTTATTATTAACAAGTAATCAACTTAGTTGTCTTAGTTATAATTAACATAACATCTTAAGTATTCTTCTAACTATATATTCAAATGCTTTATTTGTCTATTAGTTTATAAGTATTATACTATTAACAACTTCTTCTCAACTCTTATTCTTATTATCAGTGTTTTTTAAAACTTAAATACAAATCTTATATCTTTATCGGAGATTATCTACTTTGATACTCCTTATTAAGACATTACTCTTTATAAGAATATATTAACTACCTCCTTTATTCCTTAAATCTCCTTAAACAGTTTAAAGATTACAAACTTAGTATAATGTTCAATTATCACAAAGATAAAGTTATACTCAACCTTTGTCATACAATCTGTAAAAACTAATAGTTTCATAATAAAATCTTATTTGATTAGTTCTTATAAATTGTCAAGTATTTACATAGAGTATAATTATCCTTAAAACTTCCTTCTTAAATTCTTAACCTTCTTACAGATTTCATATTCCACAATTACTTTCTTAACTATTAATCATAATTTCATAATAAAGTAATCTTTGTTAATTTAGTAATAACATCAAGTTACTCTTATATGTCCATTATATAACAACTTATACTATTCTTTAACAAACTCTTCTGCTAATTTTGTTAGTATATATAACTTCTTGTTTTTNATACTAAATATTTTCAATTTTCTTTTACTTACCTTTAGTCATATTTAATAAAGTATTTTCTTCTTTTTCTCTTTTAATTACTTCTTTGATTTAATCAACTTAATACTTATCCATTATTATTATAATAATTATAAGTTGTCTTTTATTATACACTAAGAATCCACCTTTGTCTTCTTTCAAGATAAGTTCACTTTCTTCTTTTTNCTTTGATTAAGTACTTAAGTTTCTAACTTAAAGCATTTACTCTTTTGTTATCTTCACTTTTAACATGAATAATCTTAAAATTATACTTGGATAACTTCTTCATTTATTATATTTACCTTACATTCAATTACTTGATTATTATAAAGTATTGGAGATTATGATAATCCAAAAGTATATTTACTATTTTACTAAATCTAACAGTATATACTCTTTAATACTTTAAAGCTTTTATGATGGTTAACATCTTCTTATCTAATATTTAATAATTTCTTTTTACAACATTCAACTTTCTTAATCAAAATGCTAATAATACTTAATAATGTTATTTACCAATTTATTATGATTATGATAATATTATTCTTAATGTTATGTCAAAGGTATTAGTTTCAATTCTTATTCTTCTTTTTAAATCAAAGATTCTTAAGAAATTTCCTTTTACAAAGGCATCTTTAATACTTTAAAATACTTCTTTTATAACATCATTCCATTCATAAGTTTAATCCTTCTTTATAAGTTTAGTTAATAATGTAGAGATTTTAGAATAATCTTTTACAAATCTTTAATAATAATTAGTTAACCTTAAGAAACTTTATAATTACTTAACAGTCTTAAGTAGTTCTTACTCTTTGATTGACTAAATCTTATCATCAAGGGTTTTTATTCTTTCTTTAGAAATATAATGTCCTAAGAATTAAACTTATTCTTTATAAAATTTGCATTTTACTAATTTACAGTATAATCCTACCTCTTATAATACTTGTAAAACAAACTTAATATACTCCTTATATTCTTTAATACTTCTTAAGTAAATAATAATATCATCAAGATATACTATTATGAATTTCTCTAAATATTTTTCTAATATCCAGTTTATTATTCTTTATTACATTGTTAAAGCATTAATCATACTAAACATTATAACCAATAACTTAAATAATTTATATTTTATTTGAATAACAACTTTCTACTTATTATCTCTCTTAATCCTTATCAGATTAAATACTGACCATAAGTTTAGCTTAGTAAATATAATAACTCCCTTTAACTTGTCCATTATTAAATTAATCAATAGTAAAAGATATTAATCTTTCTTAATTCTATTATTCAAGTATTTATAGTCATCACAAGGTTATCTTAACAGGTTATCCCCTTTCTTTATATAATGTAATAATACTCTAGCCTTATTATAACCTTTTTTGTATAAACTTTTAAACATTATTTTCTTAAGTAATTATTTCTTCATTACCTTATCCTTAACAAGTATTATTTGATAAATTAATCTATAAGCTAGTCTAAACCTCTTTTTAAGCTTTATCTCATGATCTTATAGTTTATACTCAAGTAAGGCTAAATTATCAAGTCNTTTTTGTGAATAATTCTAGTTATTCATAATATTCTTTAAGAATATGTTTCATAGTCTTATCAACATAAATAACTCTTAAGGACATTAAATTTTATTCTTCCTCCAAGAAGGTAATTATACTTATTCTTCAATTAATTATTAGATTATATTTCTTTATCCATTCAATTTCTAATATAACTTAATATATTCTTAACCTCATAACATCAAAGGATATTCTCTCTTAATAACTTTCACTAATTCTTATATTTAAGTTTCAAGTTTGAACATTAACATACTTTTAAACCTTAGTATCATTTACTAATGATATTTAATAATTATTATCTTTAACTCTTATATTAAGTCTAAGTTATTTCATGACTTACTTATTAATAAAGTTTCTTTCAACTTTTGAATTAATTAAAGCTCTTACTAACTTTTTATACAATTTTATATCTATGTATAGTAAACCTTCACTATTCATAAAATAAAGATTAACATTTCTAATACTATCAACTGATACATCATCTTTGATTTTGAGATCTTTAACATTCTCTTCAAACTTCTCAAACAATGTTATTCATCTTCTAATAAGATCTTATAACCTTAGTCCATCTAAGCTTTTATTGTTTATGAATACATATATATCTTATACTTATTCTACTATTTCATTTTCAAAGTATTCTCTTATTTCATTAATAAAAACATTATTTTCCTCAGGAATTCCTTTTGCAAAATTCAAAGAGTATACTACTACTTCCTAGTTAAACTGTTAACTAATTCTTTATATTATTTCTTCTTCTCCTAATAACATAATAAATACTTCTAAAAGTAATAAGTCTTCTTTTAGTTCATTAACTATAAGCAACACTTTTATATCTTAGTTAACTTGTTCAATTACAATTTCTACAAGTTCTCTTTGTTCTTGTTCAACAAGGTATTACTCAACTTTAAATAATTGTTTTACTGATTTTCCTAAACCCTAGATTTCTCTATATAACATCTTTGCTTTTGACTAGTCTTGCTAGTAAGTTAACATTAAAAGTCCTCCTTACTAAAGGTTATATCATCTTTAAACAACATAGTTTAATTCTTCTTTTATTACCATCCAAGCATTCTTAAGAATTTAGTCAAAATCACCTTAAATCCAAGTTCTCTCCATTAACAAGAAGAACTTATATATTCTTCTCTTTATAACAATACTCTAGAGGTTAATCTTATAAACTAAAGTAAGATCTTCAAGATTAAGTTCTTGTTCTTCAACTATTACTTCTTCTTATCATACAGTTTGATAAAGCTAGTTTCTGTCCAAGATTTCTCATCCTCTTAGTCTTCATATGCTAATTGTCAGATAATATCTCAAAATTAATATTTCTTCAGAAACAAGATATACTTCTGTTAACATAGCCTTGAAGTTTATTAGGATAATCATTTAAATTCTACTAACTCCTGGAATCAATCTCCATCTGTTCTAATTCTTAATTGGCTCCTCATCTTAAGGGTATCTTACATGCTAAGTTCTTGTCATAAGTACTAAGTCTACTTCAAGGATTCTTGCCATTGTTATTTCATCTGCATTTATCTCAATGACATAGTATAATATTAAGTCCTAGCGAACTTCTCCTTTTAAAGAGTTTCCTTCTCCTTCTTCAAAGTCTTCCTCCTTAAAAGATCTTGATAAAATATCCATAATTCTTAGGATTTACATAACTTCAACCTTAACTATTGTACTTAACTTGTTGTCCTTCTTATAAGTATTTACTATATGTCCAAGAAGTCTACATTTGAAACATAACTTGTTTTTTCTTCTCTTATCAAGCTTCTCAAAGGAAATTCTAAAAGAATTCCCTTTTTTNGTTCTTTCTTTTATAATACTTCCTTCTTTTTCCTTTAAAGGTTTTTTCCTTTTTCATAATATTTAACTTTATAAGGTCTTCTCAATCCTTTTTACTATTAATCTTTCTCTAGTTGAAATAAGATCTACTCTTCTTGTCCAAGGTCATCTTGTATTATTCATTTCTAATCTTAATAGACAAATCAACAAGAGTATTAAATATAATAATTATAAGTTGTTGATATAGTTTTTCCTTGATAAARTCTTTTAAGCTAATCTTATATTAATATATATATACTTCTTTTCCTTATAAACTAATATTATATATTAATGATAAAGTATTATATATTTATTAAGGTTTTTNAGTTTGTTTAAAGTAAGTTAATCATCTCTTAATATTTCTTTTTTTTTGTTAATATCTTTATATAAGCATTTAAACTTTCTTGTGTAATTAACTTAATTTATAATAATGTTGATTACTTCTTACTTCTTTATTTTTCTGTTTATTATAAACTATTTNATCCTTAAAAGGTTGAAATTAAGTTTTAATTACTCTTCTTAAGTATATTAATACTTATAGAACTTTATACATGTCTTCAAGTAATAATTAGTTATTTAATATTAAATAAGTTCTTGTTTATACAAGATATACCTTTAGTTTCTTCTTGTTCTTATAGAATAAGTATAGTCTAATGATTTTAACTTCTTTAAGTATTATTATTAAGATTTGTTTAATGTTATTCTTTAATTTAAAGTTTAGATCAAGGTTTAGACTTAGAATTCTTAATGTTAAAATTAGTTTTAAATTAAATTTAAGTAATAAAAGTATTAATTTCNTTTTTTATAACTCTTGATGATTCTTTAACAGTTAATCCTTTTGTTAACTTAATAAGTTATTTTAATAGTATAACAACTTCTTCTAATATTCTTTCTTAAATGTTAATTTCTTTAATAGTCTAATTCTTATCTTAGTCTTCTTTAAAATTATCTTCTGAACTTTCCTTAGATTTTTCTTTAAATTCTTCTTTAGATTCTTCTTCAAAACCTTCCTTAGAACCTTCTTTAAGTTGTTATTCATTGTTATTATCTACTAGTATGTTTATTTCTAAATCTTGATTTATCAAGATAAGTAATGTTCAAAATATTACAAAATTATACTATCCAGGTTACTAAATAACAAGGATAAGGTAAATATTCAAGGATAATGAAAACAGAAGACACTTAAGCAGGTAATTAAGTTAAAAGTAAGATCTAGTAATATATTTAAGTTAAACATAAGAAGTTTATTCTTATGTTCTTATAATATACTTATATAGATAATGGAATACAATTAGATTGTTGGATTGCCATGATCCCCTAATCCAGATACTTAGATTACTGGATTATCCTGATTTAAAGATCTTAATTACATAACTTCTTAATTATTAAGTTCTTTGTATACATTTGTTGTGTACTAAGCCTTAAGCTTATACTAATTAACTTGTTTGGTCAAATCTGTAATATATAATGAATTACCTTTTGAAATAATATATAAACTTACTTTAAAATATATATTTTTAACTTTAATAAACAAAAATATACTTGAATAAGAAGATATTAAATAAGAATTAATATTTAAAAAATAATAATCAATAATAAATATTCAACTTAATAAGTTATAACAAATAATACAAAAGAACTTAGAATATAGTACAAGACTTACTTTATTTGATTTTCATTAATATAACAATTCTTCTTATTATAATTTCGAAAAATTATATTATAATATGATTAATAAAGATTATAATACTCTTTATCTTGTTGTTGACAATAAAATAACTAAAGAATAAGTAGTTGAAATCTATAAAGGTAATTATTATAATAACAGCTTATAATAAGTAATATAAACAAAGGAAGAATATTAAAAAGGGGTTAAATTCAAAGGTTTTGTCAATTACAACATTAACTCTAGGTAATTATATTATATATAATTTTTAATAATAATAATATACCTTATAACATTCTAGTATAAAATCATAATATACAATACTTATATTCTTGAATTAATCAATAACTTAAAATTAAAATAAGTTATTTAACAACTATAGCTTAATTAGTAAAATGTTTAGTAGTTTTTTTTTTTCATAATTATTATTGTTAAATCTGTTTTTGCTAAAAACAACATATTTAGTTGAATACTTAATAGTCTACTTACAAAGTTGTATAATTAGCTAATTGATTAATTCTATTCGAAAAACTACTTTTTTACTCCTTATTTTCATTAATTTCTATTTAAAAACTACTTACATTCTTTATTACTTCTCTTACAAACTAAAAATAACATATTAAAATTATAATCTTTTATTTTATTTTCACTTCTATCATAAAATTACAAGCTTTTACAAATATATAGAAGAATTTAAAAGCTTACAGAATTATAATAATCAAGAAGACTAAAAAGTTATTATACTTTTAAAGACATTTGTCTAAGTTTTTAAGATTACAAAGTTTATTATTTACAAGTAAATACTTTTTGTACTTAAGTATAACCAGCTCTACTTTTTAACTATTTAAGTATTTTGTATTAGTATTAGTAAATAATAATATAAAGCTTNAAAAATAATAGAAAATATAATNAAAAACAAAAAAAAWTAGAAAATACAATAAAAACTAAACTGAAAAATATTATAAAGGTAAACTNAAAAAGTATTAATCAAAAAGTAAGAATAAAGAATAAACTTTAACAATATTATTATAAAGGACATACGAGAATTTTTAGCTATTAAAGTTTATGAATATTATATTGACAAACAAAGTAATATAAACTTTTAAAGCTTGTTCTAAGAGGATTTTAAAGACTTTACAATTAATATTTTCAAGCTTGTTCTTCAGAAAAAAGTGTAAAAATTATACAATTGCTTTTGTTATAATAATGTACAAGTAATATATAATAACNAAAAGTGTTATAATTATTTAAATATTTATAAAGTAAAAAAGATTTTTAACATACTTTTTTAAACTTTTAAAAAAGACTTATTATATTTGTAATTATTAAACTCTTTATAAACATTTTACTTACAAATACTTAAGTTAGCTTTAAAGTTCTTAGTTTAATGTATATAAGCTAAAAATTAAATATTTTTTAACTTTTATAACTTTTTAAAACAATTATTAATAATTTTACAAGTTATAATAAGATTATAACTCTAATTGCAAACTTAGCTTATTATTATTACTTTTAACTTAACTTATATACATGAAATAAGTTTTTAATATTATTAAAATGTACATAAAAAACTAGAAGTATAACAAAACGACTAATAACTTCGAATACAAGTTAACAATCTTTAAAAGTTATTATAAATAAGTAGAATTACTAGAGGAATTCTATATAAAAGTGTTTTTTACTATGTTAATAAAGTTAATAAAAGGCTACTTTATTATTAATAACCTTGTTAAACATATATTTGAAGAAATATGTACTTATATATATAATTTTTATAAAAGACTTATATATTATCGTTGAATTTATACTAAATNAAAAAAGCATAATGTTAATCTTGATTATAATTGTAAACTTTAAGAAAACAATATTTAAAAATGTATAATTACTTATTAACAAGCTTTAAAAACTTTAATATAACCTTTAACTAGTTTACAAAACAACTAATATTCTTTATAAGAAGTTAATTACTACTTGTTAGAAATCTTTAATATATAAATATGTTATTTTAAATTTATTAGAAGACTTAAAACAATTTATTAATAAACTTTATTTGTTTATTATATTATATGAAAAGGAAAAGGAATAAGAACATTATAGTAAATTTTACTTTATAAACTATTATTATTATATTAATTGTAGAATAAGCTAATAATATTACTTATAAAGCTTTAAATGTACGACTTTATATCTTTAAATGTAAAGAAGGTGCTTTATATGCAAAAGAGAAGGTTGTTAATTATNAAAAACATTTATNAAAAAGAGTAAAATGCTNAAAAAAGTATATTTTAAAGTTAAATACACAAACTAATTCAATTTTAATATTTATAATTTTAAATAACATTTCAAAAAGCAATTTTAATAATATGTTATTAATTGTAAAAATACTAATTTTAAAAAGAAATTAAACTTCACTTTTGAAACTTTTTTCATTAATAACATTGATAACAACTTTAATTTGAAACTTAAAGAACTAGAATAAGTTAATTTTACATTTTTTACTTTATACAAAAGTATTTTAATAGATTTAACTATTTTAATCATTATAAAACTAGTTAAAAATGCTTTTTTATAATATTAACTAATAGTTGAAGTATTAACAATTAAAACTTACTTTTAAGATATTAACTTAAAAGCTTTTATAAAAATTATAATAAAAGTGTTTAATATAATAAGCTTAATAAAGTATAATTTAAAGTAATTTTATAAAATTATAATTAATATAAGAGTTATAATAAACTTTATAACTAGTTATAATTAATTCTAAGCTTTATAATAAACAAATCAATTTATAATACTTAATATTACTATTAAAAACATAGTAAAAGTACAATTTAAAATTGAAAGTATAACTTTGATAAACTTTATATTAGTAAATATACTAATTAAGCAAATTAAATTTTATATAATTATATTGACTATACTTTTCTTATTATGCTTAACAGATATAAACTGATTAAGTGTATATTTTATAAAGAAATGTTCTAGTTGTATAATAATTTAATTATAACTTTTTCTTTTAAAATACTTTTTTACAAACTCTTATCTTTGATTTGCTNAAAAAAAGATTTTTATTTTTTGACTAATGTAGAATTATAACATTTATACTAATGTTTTAACTACTTATTAATAACTAGATTATAATGTATATTAAACTGCGCAAATTATAATATTAATAAGAATATGTTAAAATACTTTACTAAGTTTTATGCTTACTGTTAACATTATAAGAAGTTGTTAGAAAAGTTCAGATTTAACTTACAAGATAATATTAACTTTAATTATTCTATTATTATCAATATCTTTTATATTAACAATAAACTAATACTTTATATTGTTAACAAGAGAATATACTATTAAACTAGTAAATAACTTTAAAATATTAATACAAAGTACATTTAAAATGTTTTATAAGTATATTAGATTAACATTTATTTAAAACTTCTAGACTAGATTATAACTAACATTAAAAAGAACTTTATTAGTAAAAAGTTCTAGTAAAATGTTATAATTATAATAATGACCTTAAAAGCAGTTTTAGTAAAAGCTTATAACTTAATTAGTTATATTAAACGATATTACACATTTGTATAATATATTTACTAGATAATTATAATTAAAATTTACAATTTTAATAAAAATATAACTTTACAAATAACGTTCAAAGTTATTAACGATTTAATAAGATTTGATAGACTTATTCTTACATTATTAGTTTATAGTGTTTACTTATACATGTTAAAACTTGATACTCTAACTTTAACTATTAATTAAAAAGTTATAACAATTAAGAAAACTATAAAGGAAATTAATAAAATCAAAGTAAAACAGCAAATACAAAATACAATTAACATGTATAATAGTTTTAATATAAGTACTATTTATAACTTACTATTAAATTCAGATATTCTTATATAAAAGGTAAAAAATACAAGTTAAAGTAGAAGTTNAAAAAAACTTATACNAAACTTGTAAGTATAAACNAAAAAAATGTGTATATTAACATTATTGTATAAAAATACACTATTTAAATTAATAATCGTAAAATTATACTTTACACTTATAAAAGGAATTAATAAAATCAAATTATTAAAGTTAAAAACTATAACTGTTAAAAAATATTAAAAAGNAACTTAATAAGCTAACTATAGTTATTACTTTACTACTAATACTACTTATAAAGTATAAATATAAAAAACTTTATAAATACTTTAAAATTATTGTTTTCTTGTAAAATAAGAAATTAGAACTTCAATTTACAACTTTACATTAAGTTAAAATATTCAAATTACTCAAAAAAAGCGTTTTCAAAGTTATAACCTTTAAAATGNTACTTAATAATATATATATATTTAATGTTAAGTTTATAAATGAAATTAAAAACAAAAAAACTAAAAMAGCTTTTAAACGGTTTCTGTAATTGTTTTTATTGCGTTTNAAAAATTGCTTTATCGAAGGTATTTTGCAAAATAATTAGTATTCTGCGCAAAATTTAGGCGAGTGTACACAGACTTATGGCAGCCGGTCGTTATGTATTCTTCTAAGAAGCGCGTAATAATCCATATGAAACCTACAGCGATATATATTACAGCCACAGGTCCTAAGATCATCTTCATCATTGCAGCCTCAGCAGGCCATGCATCAACCACCTTCACCACTTTGATACACCAATCATCGTCCTACTGCGATGAGATATTTCCAATACGCCGGATATCAACCCGCAGATTCCCAATCTATCCCCTCGGACCCCACTCGCTTAAGCTCGCTCGGCAAAATCTTCGTCTAGGAATATTATCCACCCAAAACTTCCCTTCTACCAGTCACACATCCAGAGAATTATTTTAGGCCTAAGGCAACCACGCTATAAAAGGCATAAAGGCGTGGTGGGGTCCGAGGGGATAAGAGAGACACGAAATTCCCTCTCATTCCGATCCCCTTTTACCTCAACTAAATATTCTTTCGCTATAAATATGAGTGGGAAAACACAGGCATTTTACCATCAAGCGCAAGACTACCTGCCAGTTACTCCTCAAAGAAATCCGCAAGGGATTAATGACGCTCATTTTCTCGTGCATCCAACCGTGATTTTGAGATCAGGCATTGTATGAGTGCTCGCTCAGTCGTAAATGGGCCTGAAAGTTTCCTAGGGTACTCAGGCCAGTAAAAAAGGTGATGAGGCGTGTGACTTTTATTAACTGAACAAAGATATCCTTGATGCGGTATATTACGGATTTGCATCAAGATATCCCGAGTTTTGGCAAGAATACAGTATTTAGCAGATTCTTGAAGGGTTGGCCATAACGATTCGAGCGTATCACCATGTAATCCTTTCATCACGAGGAACATGGACCCATCGGTCTCTTTCCACATTGCATATAATCGGGGAGCAAACCCTTGGAGCTTATTCCACTCGAGAAAGAGTAAATTTTCGCCTTCTATTTGATCATTGTATCGGCTGTACTTTGCAATAAAATGCTCGCCAACACCTATAACTTTCCTGGCTGCCCAAGTCTCGATTCCCTTGATAATGTCGGTTGAAGCTAGAATTTCCGAGACAGCTAGCAAAGGAGTAGGCAAATCTTCGGGATTGCTGAGGTATAAACTGTGAAGAGATGTTGTCATTTTGGCCTTGGAAAATTAGAAGATTGAACGGGTGCTAACGCCTGTAAGACAATGCAGGCCCCGCGCTCGCTTCAAAGGTAAATAGGGCGAGAAGCAGCGTGATGTAGAAAGGTGCTAAAATTAACTACCTTAGGAGGAAAGGAGATAGAAAGACTAAGAACGTATCTGATCAGTTACAAAAGAAGTGGATAAAACTCTCAATTATAATTATTCCATGATGAGTAGTAGTTTCACCCTGCTATGTACACGTTCTATCAAAAATCGAGCACTCGATTTCTGCATCATATCTATGCAGCATCTACTTTCCATCCTCCAGGCATCAAGTTAGTAAAAGCCTTCGAGGGATCATATTTAGAGCGAATGGCCTTCAGCTTCGCCAAGTTCCCGGGCCCATAGCCCTGGAAGATCTCTTGACCTAGCCCTGCGTCGTTCATGTAATGGTACTGAGCTGCCTGGCCGGCTGCTATGAGTTCCGCCTCGATAGTATTTGTGACCTGCGCAGCGAAGGAGGAGATTCTGGCGTCATCTGCTGGATTGGTCCATGAGAAATTTTCGACCATCCCTATATAGACGGCAAGATAATTTTATTAGTTAAATATGTTTTATACCTAGAGACATAGAGAGATAGAGAGAGAAATAGAGGGGGAGATCTTACAGAAATATGGAGCTTTGGTCACATCGACTCCCTGAGGATTGCCTCCTTTGTTGATGCCCTGCTGAATGAAATTCCTTGTGACGGGTTGGAATGCAACACTCGCTTGCAAGCCCGTCACGTTCCAGATATCTGCCATCACCATGTCCACGAAGGTGTCATGTACGATACTCAAAGCCTGCGCATTGGCAAAGCTTGATATCACACGGAATGCTTGTCTTGTCCCCGGGCCGATCAAGGAATCCGTTCCTGTGACATACGCAGCGAGAGTTGTGCTAGCATATGTATTTTCAATGGCCGGAAGTGCGGTGAAATTCGCCAGAGCGGGCTGGGAGCAATTCGTTCCATCATAGAAGAGTGCTGAAGTGTAGACGGTGGTATTGAGCGAGCCCAGCATGAAGATGGATGGGATGACGGCGGCTTTCGCATCTGCTGAACCAAATTCGCCGAAATTTGCGACTGCACTTAAGAAGATATCTTTCTCCGTGGAGGCGACCTCGACAATGCCGGCGCAGACCATGGGAGATGAATATGTGCTCAGATCGAAACGCGTGACGATGGCGAAGCTATTTCCCCCGCCTTTCAGGGCCCAGAACAGATCGGAGTACTGGGACGCAGTTGCGGTCACAATCTGTCCATTGGCAAGCACGACCTGAAATCAGAGTTAGCAGATATTCCTGGTGGTATATCAGGTGACCTTGTTTTTTAATTACTTCATATGCAATAACATTGTCGGATGCGAAGCCATACTGGTTTGAATAGAAGGAGATACCGCCACCCAGAAGCAATCCAGGCACGCCAACGATTCCGACTCGTCCTCCCAGCGCAACCAGGCCATACGGCTCCAGATAGGAGTACACCTCTTCCCAACGCCTTCCGGGTCCAACAGAGACGTAGGACTGATCGGCAGAAAGCTGAAGCTCATTTAGATCGGTGAAACCAATCAGCACGCCGCCATTGGTATTGGCGTAGCCTGGAATTGGCATATGGCCTCCTCCCCGCACAGCAAAAGTTGCCTTCAAGCTGGTGAGAAGCTTGATGGCGACCGAGACATCGGCCGTGCGCTGTGGTGTGAAGACACATTCTGGGGAAAGATAATCGGTCGGTGTCCAAAAGTCTACGGCACCACAATCAGCAATCGTTTCAATAATTATGTTTTTTTCTATTTTGTATTTTATTGCTCTTGGTCCGGGAAAGAATCTTACGCTGGTTCTCGGCCGTGTAATTGGCATCGCTTGGGAAGAAGACTTGCGACCTGTAGGCGAGCTTCAGGGCCTGACAAGCAAGAGCGGTTGCATTGAAGCTGGCAGCTTGATCGACCTCAGTCGCCGCAGATGACGATGGCAGAGCGGAAGATACCGCAGCTGCGGCAGAGAAAAGACCAGCAACGAGAGAGAGCTTCATTGCTTCTACTGTAAATTAATTGCCTGAAGCTGCAAGTGGTGAGGGATGATGGAGGGGAGACGAAGCAGTAAGACAGTCAGACAATCCAACATTGAGAGACCTGATGCACACGCTCTCTGTCTGTGCACACCAGCTTGAAAAGCGGAGATGGAGAGCGTGGTTTTGCGTGTTTTTGGTAGCATTGAGAGCTGCTTGAACAGGCCGCAATGTCCGTTCGCAGGATGCAGCTACGGGGTTTTGCACATCCGCACTGATCCGTTCGTGGCTCTGAGTCCGTGGGCTAGAGAGCAATGGACAATGGCCTTGCCGGGGGGTTGTTGCCCCTGAATCCGAGGGAGAATCATCTCCACATACTAGGATCATTGTGAAATAGCTTCAGACGAGTTGGTTACCGGCAGCGCCGGCCGATGCCTTCTCCATAATAGTTGCATGCTGTTACCCCAACTGAAGAACATACAGTACCGGTACCATATCTCTGGGACTACGGCGTTTTTCAGGATAACTGTGACGTCTCAGCCGGAAGAACCAAGTTGCAGAATGCAGGTTCCTGAAGCAGCCCTCGGTCGAGAACCCTACCGTCACCCAATACTACAAGTAATATTAAGATGTCATCCTCAGGGACGCCACGCAGGCACAAGCTGATCCGGATACGACGCCGTACCCTGCGCCATGGACGCGGCAGGGAGCAGGGACAGGATTCCTACTACCGTAGTCGCTGCGGTCCGATGTCTAGCCACAATATTGGAGACCGTACTCATTAGTCTATAAGTTAGTACCGGTTATCCGTCTTACAGAAGGCGTGAGGGGTCGATTTCCTAGCAAAAATCAGAAACTGGAGAGTCGTGAGACTATCGCACCTTTAGACCATGTGCAGTACCACGGGAGAGCAACGGGCCTAGACACTCTACCTTGGGCCACAGATGCCAAGCAACACCCATATTCCTGGATATAGCATAATTGCAATAAGTAATCTAGCATGGAGCCGTTGCCCGTCATCTAAAATCCGAGAATGTACGGTACACGTACGTAACCTTGCTGCTTACTTTAGGCCCGAACTCAGCACCTTTAGATATCTACTGACAAAACGACTACACCTCTCCCTTCTACATCCAAAAAACCTAATTTCTGATGATCAACAAAGACTGCTCCCAAAAAGTCGGGCTGGAGAGCACGGGCAGCAGCAGCCATGTACAACTTCTCTCAGATGATGGTCAGTAATACTACCTTACCCTAAAAAAACCTCCATCTTTCCCCCACTCATCTAATCTAATCGCTCTTTTCATGCTGATCTATCGCTCACCTGGCCAAAAAAACAGGCAATTATCTGGACATTATGGGCACTAGGACTGGCAACAACCATCGCGCGCATCGTTCTACGCTTCAAGCTGCAGGGCTTTCGATTTCGCACTGAAGATTACTGCGCTATTCTAGCCCAACTATTCCTCACGGGCCTCGCGGCTGTCATCACGGCTTCAGCGCCCATCTTCATGATTACTCGCACATATGAGCTGGCGGCCGTTGTTGACCCGTCGACCCCGCTTCCCTTCCCAGCCGATGTGTATACGGCACGCACGATCACGGCCTTGAAGTTGATGTTTGCGTACGTTTACTAAGAATACCCTGCGAATGAAGATTCAATTCAATTCCACTTTCTGACTATTTTGCAGGCAGATGCTTCTCTTTTGGTCTACTCTTTGGGCTGGTGAGTTGATTTAATTCTCAGGCGGGCTAACTTTCCCATAATTGGGCCAAGACCTTTCAAGATCAATTCTCATATAATTATCTAACAATTGAATCACAGGAAAATTCTCTCTACTGATCTTCTTCCGTCGCATGGTCATAGGTATACCAAAGTACCTCTATATATGGTGGGCGGTCTTCACCTTGGTCCTGCTTGCATACCTTGCTTCCATGCTCTCCAACTTCTTGACCTGTGTTCCTTTGCAGAAATACTGGAGCGCAAGTAAGTCAACCACAAGATATATCCTCTAATTTTCTTTTATTCTTTTCACCTTCAAGCTAACTATTTCCTTTTTTTTACAGCTGGATGTTCGGACCCGAGGAATGTGAGGCGTTCGGATGCGAGCATAAAATTCGCAACCAGTGTGGATATTGCCGCTGACTTCCTAAGTATTATTGCCTTGCAACTCTCTCAGCTTGTGTCTCGTTCTTTTAACTAACTCTCTGTTTCTCTATCTCTTCAGTTATGTTAATGCCACTGCGTCTCGTTATGACGATGAAAATCTCCCTCAAACAAAAGCTTGGCCTCTCGGTCCTCTTTTCCCTCGGTGTTATCGTCATCGTCTTCGCCTTCGTCCGTCTATTCAAGGTCACTGAAGCCACTGCTGAATCACAAACAAATCCAACCACCGTAGCAGATGGCCCAATTCTCCTCTCTATATGGTCGATGATTGAAGCTGCTGTCGCTGTAGTCGTGGCCAATTTGCCCGCCTTCCGCACTTTACTTCGCAAAAATTCTAGTCCTGGACCATCGAATTCACAAGTTGCACGTCGCCGTACGGGGTATACGACAACAATTGGGACGAAGGCGAATAATATTAGGAGATCGGCTCTCTTTAGGAGGGATATGGAGCTGGAAAGTTTGCACTCTGAAGATGAGGTTGATCGCAGGACGATGGTCAATTCGAAGGATACTACTGAGATGCGAGAAGGGAAGGATATCACGGTGACGACGTTCGTTTCTGTGGAGTCCAGCGAACGATTCAAGGGGTGAGCTACCAAATAGGTCAATATGGTTATATTACAGACACTTGAGCGCCAAGCCCAAAGGCCACTCCTAGCTTTTGTGCGCTAGGCCTTCACCCAGCAGCCGAGGAAGATGCTGACTTTGGTTCTCGCATACTAATATCCTCCCAGCATGCTCAGATCTGCAAGCATCTTTGAGAGGAAGTCCGGCGCCAGATGTACGGATCAAAGCTATGCTAAATGCGCACTCATCGCGGCAGACTCGAGATAGTCTTCGGACATTTTTGGTCTTGGAATAAGTGAAAGGTCAACAGTTGAGAGCAAAATTTATGGAGGCAACTGAACCCGGGGTCTTTCATACATTACGCTACATCGTCGTCCCTATAGCCTCGTGAATCGATCGTAGTCTTACAGGTCTAGGCTGGATGGTTATTTTAGCATCGATAATATCAATCTAGTTGTAGCTTAGGCTGACTAGGCCTTAGCAAGCAGCTTCTTCAATATTTGCTCTTGCTACGATGGTTTGAGTCATGGTCCCTAGAGTGAGATTCAGAAACTAGGCAACTTACAGATTCTAGTATCTGGTTGTTTGGCTACGTTTCAAGTGAGGGAGCTAGCCTGTTTTGAGATGAAACTGTTGCATAGAGGAATAAGGGGTCACCTGGACTCTGCGATATTAACGCCGTTAATATTTATCGAGGAGTGGGGTTCTCTATAGCTTGATAAATGGTGTGTGAATGATTGAAATCGACTAGTCAGGCTACAGAAAGGCCGGTCCTAAATCTAATAATAACACCAAATTTACGTGTTTGCTAAAAGTGATATTCTCAATAACACTTGATTTTTGATTCCAGTTTGCTTTCTTTATCTTAAATCTAAAAGGGAATAAGCACCTCCATATTCATTAATTATTTCACTTTTTTTTTATATACCGTAATAGAAAATCCTAATGATACTTAAGAAGACCGAGTTTATATGATATGATCACTTTAATATAACCTATAATCTGAGCTAAGCTTGCATTTGATTGGGTTATGATATAGTTTTACTTCATTTAAAGAAAGGGCCAGTGAGATTGAAGCAACACCTTTCAATGAACAAATATAATACAAAGCATAACTTTATGATTTGCATAAAACTTACTGGAATGATGTGTTATAATATAAGCAAGGTTGGCGATTTAGTTAATTATTTTAGCATCATTTCAATTTTATATTAACGGTAGCTTAATTTAGGGTTTCTTATTTAGTGTGAGTCCTTTTGNTTTTTTATAAAACGTCCAAATTAGACAAGACAGTGATTAACAATTAGATTATAGTATTTCAACTGTTTTCATCTGTGACATTCACAAGCAAGCGTGCCACACACCAACCTACCAACTATTCGCCCTTTTGCTATAACCAATCCTACACCATTTGGTAACGACCGTTGCAGCCAGAGGCCTGGGATCCGGTAGATCTGTGCGTTCTTTCCCGGATCTGTCCATAATGCCATTCGAAATGTAGACACTTTCAGGCATATGTTACAGCAAACAAAGGCTAGCGTATCTTTGCCGTTGCCGTGTATCTAGGAGAAACTTTGGCTCCAAATTGTAGACGGGATGCTGCACCAATTACTGCTAGCTTTTCAAGCTGCATCGGGCGTTTGAGATCTTGAAATACGGGAGTATCTCTATCAGCCCGCGCGGCTACAAGCATTAAAAGTACATGTTCAAGCTCTTTCGTATTCTCAGGAGCCAGCTCGTCTATATATGTCCCATCGAGCTTATATTTTGCAGTCTGATACACGGTCTTTGACAGGGGTAAGCCTAGCTTATGCTCTTGATTAACGTACAAACGAGCAATGGTGCTGATAAATTCTTTGACATTAGCACTAGTGCTCTGAATGGCCTTTTGAACCGCAGTCTCAAAATCGTCGAAGCACTGGTATTGCCACTCCACAAGAGTGCCAACTACCTCTAGCTTTGGTGTTATACAATTAGCATGTATGATTTCCAAGTTATGTGCTCGTTGTCTCTCTCCACGAAGTGTCCACATTTCGGGCGACATATTCTTATGACCCTTAAGCTACGGTGTACCTGGTATTTCACTTTCTCCGCAGGGAGCTAGTAGAAGCGGAGTATAGTCACCTTGTTCCAGGCATTTCCACGCTACTAATCTGCAGGCGGCAGTATTATCAGTCGTACTGAGCAGGCTGTCGTCAACATTTAGATTCAGGAGCACATTGATTGCAGTGAACCGATCTCTGTGTGTTCGACATCGCCGTTCCCCAAGAATACTCATTGCAACTCCAAAAGAACTGACTTTAATCTCGCCCTTTTTGAAGCCTAAAAGTCCTTTCCAAGTCTCCCAACGAAAGTGAGGCACAGAGCTAATTAGTTCAGAGAATTGGTCTGGCTCCATCTTCATCTGTACTAAACTACGTGCAAATGCAATTTCCTCCAGGACTAGAGATCTCGATGACTGGAAAATATTGTAGTTCTTGGTGAGAAGATCAACTCTCTGACTACGAGCATGCTCTAAGCATACCCACATCCGCTTAAACCATTCTGCCTGGAGAAAGGTGTTAATATGACACAGAAGTTCATCTATAATCTTGATATTTACTTTATCGTTAAGACTGAATTCCGGTACGTTTGTTATACACTCTAAAACCTGCACGCAGTGATCTGGAATATCGTCCAACAATGCAACTGGAGGCTATGAAAATATCGTGGGCAGAGACGATAAAATCTTTTGCTGTATGATAAGCTGCCATTGCGGAATGCTAATATAGTCGTGCCATATTTCCACTGGACTTTTAACTTGATCTTTATATGCCGGAGTTGCAGCTAATAAAATTTGAAATATAATGTTAACTGCATAAATTGCAGCTTCCTGGTTATTTTCCAGGCTATTTTCGGAGCCTTTTGAAGTATGCATCCACCACCCTTTTATTCCAGACATGTGAGATGGGGATGAATATTAGTTTGTTTCTCTTAATACACTCGTAGTGACGATTATGTATACGTAGTTCAATATCAATTAAAAACCCAGTCTGTGTGGCAGCCAAGCCACAGTGTGGAACAACTTCAGGAGCTGGTAGAGATATCGTTCGAATTAAAAGATCAGCATAGCCATCAAAACGGCCGTGGCATATCATGCAGGGGGTGTCCAGACCACCTCTCCAGAGAAGCGAAAGAATATTTCCATTCTGAAACCTTCGTATCTTGTTTCCCAAATGAACAGTGAGTGAACATTCAGGCAATTGGAATGGGTGGTCGCTTCCATCTCCTGGGGAACTCAGTTATCGTCTGAGGCTGTATTGAGGAGAGTTTGGTCTTACCAGGGTCTATTTCATCCTGGGTCTAGTAAATGCTGCACATATTCGTGTGAATGATGTTGGACTAAAATCTCTTGAAAGAAGCAGTAAGAAGGTTAAAATATAGACCACTATTTGAAGAATTATACAATATAAAACATTCTTCTTCACTCCTGATGAGGCTCTAATTAATGCAGCTAAGAGATGCATGCGTTCCTGCCCAACGATAAAATAGCTGCTGGCTCATTGGCTAGTAATGGCTACACGTGTACTGTATATGGTCGGTGGCTCGGTTAGAACCTTTTCAACCGTGTCCATCTTTCTATACTTAAAATGCTTAACCTCTACATATGTTGCTGAAGAATTTTATCTGCCCAGAATTTGCTACAATGATTAGCATTAAGACAGCTCGTCATTTCAAATTTCAATCTGTTCCCGGGTCTTTCTTCGATTTCACAGAGAACGCACAACGTAACCCTTCGTTTCGAGCAATTACACTACCAGGGTTAGGTCTCATTCACAGGCAATACGAAACAGATAATCTTATTAGAGGGCCCCAAAAAAGTACTTGGGAGCGGTTCGCATTTTATGTTGAGCATTTAAATACTCAAAATCCCGGCTCTACAATATACAAAGTTTTGTATCTCACGAGACACGGCTTGGGTTATCACAATGCTTTCGAGACTAAAGTAGGGAAGACAGCATGGAATGTTAGTATTTTGTTTTTGTTGTTTTTTAGATCTTGCTAACTATACACAGGACCATTGGTCTCATTTGAATGGAGATGGACAGATCATTTGGGCTGATTCAAAGCTGAATGAAGATGGTATTGAACAAGCGAGATGGCTGGGTCAATTCTGGATTGATGCCATAGTAAACGAGAATATTCACGTACCTGAAACAATCTATACCAGTCCACTAACCCGCGCTTTGGAGACTACACGCCTTGTCTTTACAGATGTCGTTAAAGAAAAGGAAATAAAATACAAGCCGATTATTAAGGAATTACTGCGAGAACGACTTACAGATCATACTTGCGATCGTAGAAGTACAAGCAGTTGGATTAAAAAGCAGTTTCCTGATTTTGTTATAGAATCGGCTCTCTCAGAAGAAGACGAGCTTTGGAGAAAGGATCGTTTTGAGACCGACGACGAGCACTTAGCTAGGAAGCAGCAAGTTCTCGAGGATATTTTTATGACCGATGAAAACACATTCATAGCTTTAACGGTACATTCATATGCCATATCTGCAATTCTTGAAGTGGTTCAACTGAGTCATTTCCGTGTTCGAGAAGGGACTAGTATTGGAATATTTATAAAAGCTGAGAGGATAAACACTTAATCGCAAGAATTATATTAAAAGTAAAGGAAATGTTTCTGTTAAATTTTTAAGCTTGTTTAAATGGAATATTTTNAAAAAATATATCCAACGACTAACTACCTACAACGTATTTTATGTGATCACGTTTACCCCTTCTACATCCATGGTTTCTGCAAACCACTGAGTTTCTGCACATCTATGGTTTATGGTGGACTAAATAACTTTCAGAAGGTACATTTCTTATACGATTGCACATGAGATGCCAGTTTCTCTCAGTCTGCCAGCATTCGCAAGAAAATGAGGATTCGGAGCTGTGTCATGCCACCTTAATAAGCCGCATCATCGAAAAGTAAAGGCAGTAGTAAGATATTACAATGACGCATTCATGGCGTGGCGAGGCGGTGTGTTTGCGTGTATTCTATTAACTTCGTGCGTACAATTTCTAAGTGGTTTGACAGCGTTACATTAGACAGACGGGCCATCCTCTATAGTCCACATACTGACTATGTGATGGCTTAAAGTGACTACTTTATAGTACATCGGACTTTAATCTTCAAACAGGAGGCAATGCTCATGAATGTGCAGGGGAACGATCTACGGGAATTACACATCACTGATACAAGGGGAGTTCACGGTATTCTTCGGTATTTGCTTTGCTGTACGTGACATTGGAATTGGATTGAAGAGAGAAGTATGAATAGAGAAATATGGTACAGAAGTTCTTCCCACAGCTTTACCGGTAAATGTACAAATTTAAAAAGATGTCCTTTTCTTTTGTGCAGTGATTTTAAAGCTGGGGAGGCGGGGGTTGCACCTGTATTAGGATGACATGTGCCAAGTAGTACTGAAAGCGCAAGAAGATTAGTGCAGTACATCAGATGACGCCACACATTGCCATAGTGTTTGGATAATATCTTGATGACGAATCAATCTGAAATCTCTCATAGATCCTTCATCAAAGAGTAACGCCAAGGTAATCCAACCCTCGCAATTCGTAAAAGCATGGAGAAGGAAGAATTAACCCCCTAAGTTGCTTAATCACTTTAGTATAATTTGGAAATTGAGGCGGCGTGAAAGAGCATGTGAGCTCCACCATCCGTGGATAAGACCTGAAGCCTATGTAAGTTAGTTATAAGTTAGTTACAATTTCTACTATTATGTAATCATGCCACCACTCAAGGGATGCAAATCAAGACCAGTTCTCCGCTCTCTGTTATGAACATCAAATCCAGCCATTCAATCGTACGACTAAATGAGTACTTGCAAACGCCATGTCTCATTAGTGATAACCTTTATGACAATCACCTCAATGGTTCATTATTGAGTCCACTAGTGGTGCAGATCGGGCAACAAATCAGACCTGGAAGCTATATTTAACCTCCAACTAAACTAGAAATGAAGTTCAAGGCGTGAATATAAATGCACATTGCTTATATACGAATTTTTTATACTGCACTAGCTATCTCCTCGAGCGGGACTAATCATAAGACTCTTCTTAAGCAAATATAACTCTAGCCTAGAAACCACTCGCATCATAACCATTGAAAGTATTTTGTTGAGAAGATACACCATTTAGCTTGGAAGCTTGTTGCGAGTGTCTCTTGAAGGTTTATAATATCCTGTTCCTTACGACACAATAGAGGTAATACAGATGATTTCACTTACTTGCCGTCCGGAAGTTTAAATAAACATAATGTAACTCACTAACACTTTACAGATATAAGATGTTTGGACGCCGGAGACCCTTACTTGGTGCTGCAGTGGTCGTTGGCGCCTCACGATCTGCTGCCAGGCACGAAGTCGGAAGGCAGGCTCAATATACTGCAGAGGCACAAGCGGCCGCTCAACAAGCAGCCGAAGCAAAGAGACTCGAGGAAGAGAGGAATGACAGGCGTATGCAAGAGGCTATTGATAAGGCTATCGCAGACGAACGCAGAAGAGCTGAGCAGGCAGAGTTTGAGGCACAAAAGGCGCAAACAACAGCAGGTGTGAGAAGCAGTGGTCCGCCAGCCGATCTTTTGGGTTATACCGTTGTCGACGACAATGGTCCTGCAGTTTCCCAAAAACAGGCAGCGAATAAGTGTTTTTGTCCACAATGTCGCAATGTCTGTTCAGTTGATGATAAATTCTGTAGCCGATGTGGGCATAAACTGACAGCAAAGGAGTTGGAGGAGCAAGCTGTTGCATGAACTTCAAAATGAAATATTATATCGTAGTTGCAATTTAAACTTCTGTTAGTCTCGTGGCCGTGTAAGATGACTTAAAAACAGGTTTCAGAATCTACTCTCCTCACCAATACAACAAAGATAGTATGTTACCCTAGAGACATTCTCTCGGTAGACTGCTAGATGTATCTACACACCTGTACTTGACCTATATGCAGCTTTCCCGCGACACATAGGAATAAAAACAATTGAATAATTGAAGAAACCTAAGAAACTACAATGGCATCAACTGTAATGTCATCAACTCTGGGACCAGAAGCTACTTCGCGAACTTTCTTTACACTCAGAGTTGGTGTGGCATATTACAATCACTGTGTACCTTGTTGACTCTTCCAGTCAAGTAACCCTTCGAAGAATCTCAGCCCAGAGCTGACCATCTAAAACTATGTTCGATATCAGCCATGATATCGTATAGCAGTTATTTGATGCTCTAGACAAAGATAGCTTCCTACAACTCAGAATCTGGAGTTGTCAAGATCGAACCCATCCGACTTGTAACCGGCCATCATGAATATAGACTGTGGTTCCCATCCAGATGGGAGATGCTTAGACGATCTGTTGTCTATTGAACGTTAAATAGGTAGGCTAATGTGTATGAAACACGTGTAGGATCTAGCACGGAGGGGCTCGGGGAATGGATCTTACTCTTACCAGTACCTTCAATTCCCAAAAATGGGTGAGAACTCTGTACCGTAAAAAAAATCAAGTTTCATGGAGTGCTCAAAGCACTGAGGCGCCTCTTGCCAGCACCTCTGAGCATTTACAATTGCTCGGAAGTTGCCAGTTCTCGTGTTAAGCCACAAGCGTCGTAACACAGTCATGGTATCTACCAACTTAGGTTTGTGGCTGGTGCTACGGGATTAATCATCAGACGCCAATAAGTTGTCGGGGAATAATAATGTCGTAACAACTTAAATTCAACCACATTACTCCGTACTCTATCTCAAATTCTAGATTCTCAACTGCGGCATTTCTTTCCTTGGCAATGCCGCCAAACACGGATCTTTTTGAGACATATAGAAGACTAAATCAGGATTGGTTTAATTTTGTGATAATTTCTCATAATACGAATGGCTGAGGAGCTGTAGAGAGTGGTGTGATATTATCTTTTTTGGCTCGGCACGTTCTTAGAAAATTGTTCCCACATAGTAAATGCCCGCGTGAAGTAATCATAGTGTGTGTCCTCGATAACCCAAGACGGGGTCATGTAGGGCCAGAATTGATAATTTTTTTTTCTCGGACACAAAAAGGGCAAAGGGTTGCGTCAGTAATTAATCAATCAATCCAGAATTTCTTTGCATCCACTTAGCAATACCAGAATCCCTGACGCATAGATTTAATCATGTTTAAAAGAAGCACAATAGTTATTCTCTTGAACCAAACCAACGAAGAGCTCCTCCTTAACCCTAACACCATAAATCTTCCGTCTGGTGCATGGGTGTCTGACATGGAGCCTCCGACCTCCATTCTTGCTGGTGAATACGGAGTGTGGGCATCGAAATCGGGATCAATTTTGGGAGGCAACAGTGGTTCCTTGGAATATTCGATTAGTGGGGGAGACTCAAAAGACACGATCAATTTACGATGGAGGAATCCATGTCTTCGAAGTAATTGCTACGATCGGATAAGGGCAGCTAAAGGATATCAGATACAGATGTTTGGAGGTCAAGGGACCCACGCGACTGTAACTTTTATCTTCAGTACGAGACCATGATATATAATTAAATATATCTAAACAAGGACCATAACTGAAGGAAGACTTGGTGTTAGACAGGGGTATCTAGTTGGAATAACTTTAATTTTGGGACTCAGATTGGAGTTCTTGACATCTTCTCTGGGATATTCAGTAATAATAGTAACCAAAAAAGGACGTGTGTAAATAAGAATATCTACGTTAATATTTATGTTGCACGGAATTGACTAGTGTATTAAGGTTATAAAACTCTTTCCTTGTAAGGCAACGTCTTAAATTAATCTTCCGATGATAGGTTAAACTCTTCTGCATTTTTGAATATTTAAACAGTATGAATTCTGTACCTATCCAGTATTCCTCTTTTGCATTGTCACCATAACCGACACCGCTCTTGTGTTTACTAGTCTAATCTCTTGCCGCCTGTCGATCACATTTAATATTATGGGACTTTTTAAGATTTTCATATTTGCTTATGGCGTGTTATAATGCAGCAGATAATGACTTAATACTTTATTTGTCATTGCCTTGTACAAAGTGATTTTTAATTCCTTATGACAAATACCTTTAATAATATTTATAAAGTAATCGATGATGACATCAACAATCCGGAGTAGAACCCTGAAGCTGCTTAACACTCGTTAGATTAAGTTATAAATAAGTTATTTTTGAAATTAAGAAGAAACGCACTTACACAGTATTGACTTGTTTCTCTAGTCTCCATTAATTCCAAGTTGACGTCGGCTCAACAACACGCGGTTCTGTAGTCTAGGATGCAAATAAAAGGGCTATATTTTGTGAAAGTACTACATTATAGTATGAATTTAACTATGAAATTTCGACCCCCAAATCTTAGCCCTCCTCACCATTAATCACCGCTGCACAAACTAATATACATCATTAGAGTTAGCCGCTTCTTAGCAATGTGAATCACCAGAAAATTTACCTTGCAATATCAGCCACGTTAAACTTGTTAACCAGGCCCCCAGATACTGTCATTGATCATCCCATAAAGAGAAGCTCATTTGGGTACGCTTATCAAGCTCAAGATATAGCTTTTCTAGGCTCTGTAAAGGATTTGAATAAGTGTTGAGAGAATCTTAAAATTTTCGAAACCTAGTGCGAGGGACTTCTACAATTATGACAAAAGATGGTTTAACATATAAATTAACAACCGTGAACGTCCCGAGAAATTTGCAAATCTCAACGCAGATATCGAAGGCGAGCATTTGTCTTGAAGTTCGAAGCTTGGCCGGATACACGGGGTTTGTCTAACGGTATATCAATTATTTCTTTTGTAATAGAACATTCTTAAAATCCATAGTAATAATAAAATAAGTAGTATTGTTTTGTACACTCTTACTATACTCTAACTTTTGTAGAAACATGCATGGGATGGAATGCAATAGTGGCAACTTGCAAATGTTTTAGTTGTAGTTGCACATGCTAATTAAGATAGGGAACGAAATGGTGTTAAGCATAGTTTATTGCGTTATTATTCACCACGANTTTTTATAACGTGGAACTAACCATCTAAGTAACAATCCTTTTAGGTGTGACTACTTAACCTGCAGGATTAACCTCCGCTGTATGGTTGGTAGTTAGGATTAACCAGGATGGTTCTCAGCAAAAGCTAAGAACTGTACTTAATATGATCTCCTGATTCTCAAAGTTCCCAAGGTGGACGAGGGGGTATCCGAAACCATGCAGTCGAGGCTGAATAATTGTACAGCTAATATCACACCATGATCGCACTTGGGGGCTATTAACTTGGCAGCGGTGTACTGTACATACATGAAATCAGAGAGTCAGACGATGTAGCTTGGCTTACTTCCTCCCGATTATTCAGCATCGGTTAGTGAAGCAGAATGATAAAATCAATAATATTGTGTGTGAAAGTAACGAAATTAAGATCTTAAGTATATCATATTTTACACAAATTCATACATCTACTACTTGTGTATAGGCTTTGAAAGTATTGGTAACTCTATATGTCTTTCGAAAAATCCCTGATATTCATGTTCAGTTTATTCTTTTATCTTTCTGCAATTACTGGTAAGTTCATGTGAAACCTTTCACATTAGCAAACAAGAGTAAATAGTCGCCTTAGAAAGCTCCTTATTTCAGCAACTTGTATCTGCTGATGGAGTTTCAAACGTTGGCCTCGCGGTCATTGGGGCCGCTCAGAAACGAGCAACTATACAGGCGCCTAATGATTATGCTCCCGCCAGTGTCGATTGTCCTTTGAATCGACCAGATGTGCGACAGGCTACAACGCTGTCAGATAACGAGACGGCTTGGTTAGAAGCTAGGGGAAACAATACAATTTCAGCTATGCAGGACTTCCTTCAGAGAGCTAATATAACAGGACTTGACACTAACAATTACATTGACGACGTTGTCAAGAACGGTAGCCAAATGCCAAATATTGGCATTGCATTTTCAGGCGGCGGCTATCGAGCTTTGATGAATGGTGCGGGAGCTCTTGCAGCGTTTGACAATCGGACAACAAACTCAACAAGCCAAGGTCAACTAGGAGGCATTCTACAGGCTTCTACGTATTTAACTGGATTATCTGGTGGTAGCTGGCTAGTTGGGAGTGTCTATGTGAATAATTTTACTTCAGTTCAAGATATTATCAAGATGGATTACCTATGGCAGTTCAATAACTCTATTATCGAAGGTGTCATTCCTTTCACATTATATAACAACTCCCATTTTAACAGCCTATAGGGCCAGATACTATATCCGCTTTAGATTACTATAATAGTCTCCTGGATACCGTTAGGGATAAAGCAAATGCAGGGTTTAACACTACAATTACCGATTATTGGGGCCGCTCATTATCATTCCAGCTGATAAACCCCGTCGATGGCGGACCAGGTATGGAACTTGTATTGATCTGAATATGTTATCCCTGATTTTGCTACAGGTTACACTTTTTCTTCCATCGCCAATGATCCTGGATTTGTGGCTGGTAATCAACCACTGCCCATTATCATAGCTATTGAACGACAACCTGGTCAGCTCCTAATCTCTGCTAACTCTAGTATATACGAATTCAACCCTTGGGAAATCGGAACTTTTAACCCTTCAACCTTTGCATTTGCACCCCTTCGTTATGTAGGCTCGAACTTCACCGGCGGCATTCTCCCTCAAAATGCTCCCTGCATCGCAGGCTTTGATAACGCTGGATTTATCATGGGCACATCATCTTCTCTCTTCAACCAACTTTACTTGACGACTGCTAATACAACATCCGAGGCCCCGAGCAGGTTTAAAGAAACAATCAGCAATACTCTAATGGAGATTGGCCAAGAGAACAGCGATATCGCAGATTGGCCAAACCCNTTTTTTTGGCTACAATAACAACACGAACATGAACGCCCAAAGCAGGAGCCTGGCCCTCGTGGATGGCGGAGAAGACCTTCAGAATATCCCCCTCGATCCTCTGCTTCAGCAGAGTCGCCATGTAGATGTCATCTTTGCAGTAGACTCTTCTGCCGACACTGCAAATTGGCCTAATGGTACCGCGATGGTGGCATCCTTCCAACGATCATTGAACAGTCAAGGGGAGGGTCGTACTGCTTTTCCGTCTATCCCTGATCAGAGCACGTTTGTTAATTTGGGGTTGAACAGGAAGCCGACGTTCTTTGGCTGCGATATCAACAACATGACAGGACCAGGCCCTCTTATTGTGTATTTACCGAACTCACCTTATGAGTACAATTCGAATGTCTCAACATTTCAACTAAGCTACAATAATACAGAACGTAATACAATTATCCTGAACGGCTATAATGTCGCGACGCTGGGTAATAGTACTCTAGATTCCCAGTGGCCCACTTGCGTAGGATGCGCCATCCTCTCAAGGAGCCTAAATCGAACTAGGACTAATATTCCTCAAGTCTGTACTCAGTGTTTTGAGAGGTATTGCTGGAATGGAACTGTGAACTCTACTGCACCAGCTCCATATGAACCAACTCTAGCAATCCAGACCAGCGGAAATTGTGTTTCGGTGAGGTCAAGACCATTAATTTCGGCACTGATAATTATTTCGGGTACAATATTTAGCATAATATGAAATTGAATATATTATCGTTTGCAGTTATTTCCTATGATTCTAGGAAGTCTGGCTGTCACTTTTTCCTAATCTCCAAATAGATACCGTGATTAATAGAATTTCTGAGAATCTCTACTTAGAGATACTCAGTTATGACTCACCTCATTGGCCATGGGCCTGCTGTGAAAGGCATTTACAACCGACAAAAGAGGGAGCGAAGTGTTGATGGTGCTCTGACATTTTATGCCGAGACTATATCTACTTGGTTTACGATCATGATATATCCGCAACGCTGGAGTCGAAATTACGAATAAGCTGTAGCCTAAAAAAAATTGCGGAGGAGTTTGTAAGGCCAAGGCCAGATTCAGCATCATTATCTCACACCTCATAGCCTGACATTGAGGTCTGGACAAAATACACTAAACTCGCCTTTGGCGTTGGAATACTGGTCTTCTGACGAGAATGAAACATGATTTACCCTACAGACTTGGCACTCCCAGAATTGCAATAAGTAGATTCCTTTTGGGGAACAATGAGTGGTTTTCTTTGAGGCTTTTTGGTGGCTTTTGGGCGTTGTTCATTCAGTGGTAAGATCGTCGGCGGCCATTTTGTGGCTTTTTGGGGCAGTTAATAACTCAGTGGCCTGATAATTACCTCTCAACCCTATCTGTAAGTATCCTAGGTACTCTTATAATAATGATGATTAACTCCTCTATCCATTCACCTATGCCTCTTTACTCTTGGTCCTGCATGCTTCAATAAGCTTCATCCTATACATCGCATCAACTATTACGGTTTTAGACTCTCACTCTCACTATCAACTATAGTTCTCCATCATGGGTGCAGCATCTAAAACCGTCTCTGTTGTACTCCGTTTCTGGGAGCTAGCTTGTGCAACCATTGTTGCCGGACTTTTTGGCAAATACCTCCATTTTCTGGACGAGGCCAACGTCGGAGGAAATGGCCGTATTATCTACGCTGTAGTGATTGCTGGCATTAGTATATTAGCTTCTCTTATACTCATGCCTCCGCTGAAATACTCCTTTTATTTCTTCATCCTCGATTTCATACTTTTCACGTGTTGGATGGTTGCTTTTGGTCTGACAACAAATGTATGTGATGTCGTTCCTAAACTCTGATAATAACCATAACCCTTGCTAGCTTACTGGTACTCACGGGTGCCATGCTCATTGGTACTGGACATCGTGGGGTTATTACTGGGGCGGGTGGTGGCGTAGGATGCCACTTTCCGCAACTACCCAATCTCTTGTTGGAACGGCAGCATGCGCGCAGTGGAAAACAGCCATTGCTTTCAGTTTCATGGGCGGTTGGGGTTGGTTTGTCAGTGGGCTTCTTGTAAGTTTATCACTACCATCTAACACCATTTAAAACCAGGACATTTACAATTAGCACAGGGAATTTATGTCTGTTCGAAACCAAGCGATGAACAAGTGGTCAGCGGACAGATGGGCACTGTGTCTAAAACATCCAATACTGTGAGTCGTTGGTATCATAAGTATACTCGCACAGGCCACAAAACTTCTTCCAATGATGGCCTCCGGACTAAGGAGACTAGTTATCACGGTCAAGAAACAAATGGACGAGGGGAGCCAAATGTGCCAGCTACGGTTTAGGGGTCGATAATAACGTCAATTGCAAATAAACCNTTTTTACTTCATTTGGATTTTTGGCCACGAAATTGGAGTAAAAGTAGTAATGGGAATGGCTATATCATGCTTGAGCAGCAGCTAGGCGGCATAATTATAAAAACTGTTCTGATTGCTTGACTATCACTGTAATATTTAAAGGATGGTCTCCAAATATCTCGCAACGCAGAAAAACCAACTCTTGTTTGGTCCTAAATCATTGTTGCCAATCTTATCATATTCTCTTTAGTCTTTGGAAAGCTGTTATCTTTGGTGAACAGGCTACTGAGCTGGTTTATCTTATTCATTTGATACTAAATAACTAACTGTTAATTAACAACTAAAATTTAATCTTTATTCAACTATCTACTCAAAACGTTGTATTAATATTCAAGACATTCATTTTCCTATCTTCATTTATAATTAAACAAATAATAAAACGATTTTGCTTATAAATTATATAATTTAATTTAATAGTCTTTTGAGGAACGTTAATTACTGTAATATAAAAGTAGAAAATAAATTGTCTCTTTTCTAGTTAAATAATCACGATTTTTCGCCGAACCCTAGTCGTATCAACTTCCATTACATTACATTGTCATGTAAACGTGCCCCCACATCTAAATATAGGAAACAGTGGAAAAAGAAACCGTTTAACCGGTAGCAGAATCAATCTCGATCCGCCTTCATCACCAATCTTAACCCAGAAAAACCAAGAGTTTAACAACTCCTTTGAAGTACTACCGGGTATTTCTCTCAATTCGCCTTGTAGGCTTTCCGTGTCATCCAAGAAGGTCTTCACCCCTTCAGGAATCGACATTCAGGGAAGATAGTTATCGCACATGCCATAATATGAAGCAGATGGCGCACATCGTATCGTAGGTATTTTCTTCATGAAGCCTGAAATAGAAAGTTGACCCTTTGATGCTAGGCCGAAGAGGCGAGGAAGAACCGACGAGCTTGGGATTCTATAGGCAATGAAATTTGCGCCGTGTCCTTGATTATTTCTGTTACCTTTATATTGTGAAACGTTACTTGACCGTCGACTGCAGCTCAGGACCAGGATGGTGCTCGATACTGGCATGGCTGGGTGTACTTCCTTCTTCCATTCACTGCCAGTCCGCAATGTCGCCATAGCAAGTGTTTGCACAATTGGTTGGACCAGAGGCCCGCTATATATCTATCATCTGGCTTAATTGCCTTAATGGCCTTCACCAAGCCATCAATTGCGGGGAGCTTGTCTGTATCTTTTGTTAAGTTTCTAGTACCATAATCCTCGATGATCTGGCGCCAGTCGCTCTCTTCTAGTGGCGTGTGCGGTATGAGTAAAGGTCCTAATAATTCCTGTGCCGGTTCATCTTGTAAGTCTACACATTTGCAGTGCCAGGAGAGTTCAGTACTTGCATATGTCACAACGCGTGTCAATAGGTAAAATTCCTGGAGGGCCCAAGCTCGTTGACTTAGAGGCTCTGCATTTTTAGGGTACGATACGTGATCTGGTCCTACGGATGCATATCCTGAGATGATGTTTCCACTCTCGGTATCAATTGACCGGTAAGGTATGGTACAATGAGGGAACAGTGGTGAGTTTCGTTGTTGAAGTATGCTTTGATACGCATTCTTGGCGGAAGCTGCAGAGAGTGTAAGGAAGGCTCTGCCATAAATATATTTCATCTTTGCTGACTCGCACATCCAATCATCTCGTGCTGCTTGATCCTCTCCTTAAAGGATACACAGTGCGTCAACCCCGAGATATGGGATGCTGAGGTTCCGAGCAATTTCTACGGCATCTCTCACGGTATGGGGAAGCTCATCCATAGCAATTCCTCTCTTTCTTTCTTCAATTGTGGATGGGGCGGTGCTGAGGAAAGGTTCTTGGCCCTAGCAGTAGCTAAGGGCCATGTATTTCCCATTTTCTTCTTTGCCCACATTCTCAGAACTATGGCTGTTATTTGTGAGTGTATGATGTTCGCCTGGAACATACAGGAAAGGCTTACTTGAGCCATCTGCAGAGCCAACATTGATGACCCGAGTTAGAAGTTTAGAGTTTATGCTTTGGTAACAACCCTTATGGGACTCTAAGCAAGTCTCTACCCTTGGAGAACGAGTTGGAGGCTTTTTGCAGAGCTCGGTTTTGGGTTAACGAGTTTCGCCTGGAATACCTTCTCAGCTGGATCCCTTATTTGGAAGTTTTAGCGTATCCTAGATTACCCCACTTCTTGGATAACCAACTTCTAATTTCATACAGTCTTAAATGGCTGCGAACAAGTTTTGTTGAGTCCGGCGGAACAAGCTCAAAATTGTCCCCTCCGTAATTTGCCCATCCAAGCTTTTCAAGTTCGTGTTCTTGTGCAACACGGACCTCAATTCGACGTAAAAGCCCCAAGGAGAATCTTGGTGGGGGATTCAAGTAAAAGTCTTACACTCAGAGAGAAATGCCGGATTCTGTAATGGTCATGTCGCAAAGACCACCATATTAGAGAACACATTGGGCACCCATCTTCTTTCTTTGCTTCATCTTGGATGTAAGAAGTCAAAGGGTAATGAGCATATCCATGTTCGGAGCTGAGAGTATTAAAGTTGATACCCTTACAGATCTTGCACAGATTTTCCATAATTCTGTAACTCAATTAGGAGAGATCAGAGTGGGAGCAATCTAGCTTGATCTAAATATGCTTGGTTAGCGATGAGACCGTTAGACTATGGCATTGGATATAAATATGTATTCAAGTCTAACACGACTAACCCTTATGTAAGGAAATCGTAGTAGTTATAATAGGTTGGTATCAAAGCTTACAGAAGTTTAGAGAAGGAGAAACAGTCATTATTACTAATACTTAAATTGTCATAAACCTCCTTTCAGTTTTAGCGGAAGAAAACATTAGCCTAGTTCAATCAATTCTTACAGAATGATTGAAGAGGAGAACAGCAAAATTCAATCTTGTACAAAGGGTGTTTAGTGAAGAGAAACTTCTAGTCTCCGATGTGCAGATTGCGACGAAAGTCGGGCAATGCGCGTGCCTGAGGCCCGATGATTATCCCCTCGTCTGGTGGAAATGGAGGCAGTTATGCAAAATGTACCCGCATTTATGCACTTTACCGAGGCTTGGCCAACAAGGGTATGTTACATCTAATTAGAGTATTTTTCAAACTATTTTCTTAGTAAAACACAGCAAACGCGATTAATTAGGTACTTTAAAAGTATGAAAGTCATCCCAACAAGACCGATCGCGACAAAGTGGTACTCGACAAAAATCACAACCATACATTGACTGTCGTGCCCTTTTTCTAGGTTGATTAATATCCTTATTAGCTAACTTCGTATGAAGCTTCTCCTCCTTTAATTTGTATACATACCAAGTACAGAAACCTCTTTTATTTCACGTCCATCTGTGGAATTCTGAGATAAAGGTTTAACATGGAGTTAAAGTTGATGCTAACCGGAGAGCTTGAACTTTGTTTGAATTGTCTAACAAGGCTATATACAACTGTTGTCAGAAGCTTAAATAAGTGATAGGATGCTTGATTTTGGCTTCTTTTTGCTGTAAAATACAAAGCTAGTATACATTGACTACTGTTACATCAACCATCTAGTAAAATAAGGGCTACCAAGTATGAAAGGTTGTTTTATAAGTCTCATATTCAGCCTTGAATTAATTAGCAATATCAACACCTCCTATATAACGGTTATAATCATCAATAATCACTGGAATAGCTAATTCCTTGGTAGGTTGATTTCCAAAGGGAGCTCTTACTTGCCATGCTGAAGTGGATGTTTTAGCTAGTCTTCGTCAAACCTTATCTCTGAATGTTTCTATTGTATTTACAGTATGAATATTGGTAAGAGCAAGAACAATATTATTATCTTGCCAGGCTAAGCAAAGAGTATTGTCTACAACCTTTGTTAAAAGGGTATTCTATTGAAACTCCTTTTTAAATTTGTCTTTTAGTACTTTGAACATTTGAAGGAGTTGTACATGAGGTCTAGTTGTTCCAACAACTCCAAATTAGCATTTCTTGAGTTCCTCAAACAGTGAAATTGATAAAAAGTAATTGTTCATATATATTGTGATGTGATGGCATGGTAAACTTAAAGCTAATTCCTGAACTAAAGAGCTTGTTTTAGTCAATTCTAACTTCTAGAACACTTTTATAATACTCCAGGCTTTTGAACTCCATATAAAATTGTATAGATAACCATAATCCACCACTCTAAATAGTTTATATCCTTGTAATATAAGCTTTGAAAGCATCTTATATATATGGATAAATCTTCTAAAACACTAAACTATTAACTCATCAACACTTATTGTTAAACTTAGCTTATAATATTGCATAAAGCTCTAACGGAGACTAGAAGCTAAAAGTTCTAATTTATACTACCATATATCATTATTTGGATTGCTAATACCTGTAAAGCCTGTCCGTCCAGCCAGTACATTACCTGTAGCATTTGATATATGGAGAAAACAATGAATTTGCTAGAATCAGACAAGACTCATATGTACTAACAATATATGTTGTAGGTTGTAAGTTCTAATACTCCAATACAATTCAACGTTAGGCTCTTTATGGACACCTATATATACTACACAACCAAGGAATACATATAATTCTTCAAGAAATAAAAATATCTAATCTTGCTCATGTGAAAACTCCTTTTGATGATGATATCATACGTTTACATAGCGATTAGTATTTCGAGTAATAATTTGAAGTATTGCCCTAGTAAAATAAAGGGAAAAAAAGTCCAATGGAGTAACAGCCTTTAGAAAGTCCTTTGATAACTTAATTCTTAGTCCACGGTACTCTTCAGGTGAAAATAAGTCGAAAGATACCTCATCTAAAGGTAAGAACTCTTACAGGACTTGTTCAAAGCTAATATATATATTAACTCTAGCTTTAATCTTTGGTTTAGGCTCCTTTTCGTCAGCTGGAGGTTCAGGAGGTTCAAGATTAAGTTTTGCCTCTATTGGCAATTAATCAACAAAAGATGATTCAAGCTGTGAAATCAAATCCATGGTAGTAAAGCTAATGTTTTCGAAAATCCTAAAATGCAAGACGCAAACGCGTCCAATACATGGAAGAACAGAATACATAGTAATTTGCTAACAAAACTGTTCAGGGGGGTATTGCATAATTTTACCGAACCATTAAAATTGAAGTGGGGCTGTCAGATTTGCATAAATTGGCATAAATTACACAATTTGCATAACTGCCTCCATTTCCACCAGACGAGGGGATACTATTTCACGTACTTGAATGATAGCTCTACCTCTAATAATCCACACAAAAGTACTCTGTACCCATCATCGAAGACGAATCAATTTAAACTTTGACTAATTAATCTTAATAGTTGGATTGAATTCTAACCAAAAGCCCGATCCAACCCGATCCACTCGGCATTCTACGAGGATATATCACATGAGATAAGCTGACCTGGTGATTAGTGGGGATTCGTAAGCTTTGGCGTTGTCATTCCTGTCCGATCTGTTCCAGCCAAACCACCAAGTTGGACAATTGGCCCAACCGTTACACCAAATTCTTACTTTGGCACATATGCCAACCGGCCGTATTTCAAGTATTTTGTTTATTATAATATTCAGATGGTAAATTAAAGCAAATTCTGTTGGTTTAGAACTCGATTGAATTGATATAAAAGGGGCGATTGGTCCTGCCTCTTTATACAATTGTTGCGTTGTACACAATATTGCAGCGAAATTTGTGGTTAGTCTATTATCCCCTCAGACCCAAGGTCCTTAAGCTTCTCAGGCCCAAGTTATATACAGGGATATTGCCTACTTAAGATCCTTTATTCTCCTAAAACAGAGATAATTGTACGTTAAGGCAACAACGCTAAAAGTGGTTCAAAATGGTCCGAGGGGATAATCACCCTATATATCAGGACCGAAATGTTGGGATTGTTTCAGTAGATTGGTTGACAACCCGGGCATTGTCATCCTTGCAGGTGGGGTAGGGGGTCAAATGCATGTTTGATATGTTGAAGCGTCGTGGGCTCATTCAAGCAAGAATCTGAGCATTGTACTAATTAGGAGTAGTTCCTTGCTAGCAATAAATCAACTTCACAATGTAGTTAGCTTTGGGTCAAGATTATCTAAGAGTTATAGCACACGAGAGGCATCGTTTACCTCCGACTTCAAGGCATAATGGGATTTCGGGAAATCTTGAGTATAGGGGATTGCATCTCGCTTGCTAATAAGTTTCTCATAATATTATAGGATGAGCGTAGTTTTATGTGTAGTTCCATAAGCAGTGGATTCGATAGTTAATTGTCATCAGATTACACGTATTGACAAACTTTAACCGGGGCTGCATGAGCTTCGCTGTTTTAGCAAGTAAGATTTGCATTAGACTGCATGGTAAGATTGCTTAGAAGAGCTTTTCATTCGACTATCTCTTGAAATTGGTATCTGATTGGATAATGATGAACACTATAATCGCCTTACTATAGACAACATGTTGAATCCCCACCAATGCCTCTCTATCCAAGGCCGAATGTTTTGGTCCGGAGCTTGGAGGGAATGGATTGGCTATTTGCTTTCCCCTACTTATGACAAACTAGCTACATGTTTTCGAGGTCTCATTTGAAGTGGTTTAGCCTGATCATTATGATGACTGTTTACCAGAAGTGATTCAAAGCGACTCGTGTAATACACCTTTGATGTGGAACATCCATAAAGAGATCGCAATCCCCACCCCCTTATGTCTAAAATCGGGCCTTGCCTGCAACAATCCAAGGAACGATGGATATCCTTAAATGCGCGGCCCTTTCTGCAGTCGAGACCATTTTACTCCAAAATCCTGGTGGATCAAACATACAACCTAATTTTCTCGTATTTTTCACTCTATTAATCATCCAGTATGTCGGTCTCAAGTTATTTGATATTCTAGTATGGCCATTTTGGTTCTCACCCCTTCGAAATCTCCCTGGACCAAAGGTATCTTCGATATCCTATAGATACACACATGTACAATAAATATTTACAGTTGACAGAAAGGAAATTTAATTTTTGGCCAAGTGTTCAACTTATTCAACTCTGTTCCTGGTGAACTAGAGAAGGAATGGATGCAGCAACATCCAGATGCCCCCTTCATTCGATATCTGTCTGTGGGAAATGTAGAAGTTCTTATTCCAACCAACCTTAACGCGGTGAAAGACGTGCTTCAGACTAATTGCTATGCTTTCGTCAAACCTTACTACTGGTGGAGAATTGTTGGTGAGATTGCTGGGAAGGGAATTCTGTTTCTCGAAGGAGAAGAACACAAAAAACAGAGGAGACTGCTTGCTGGTATTGCCACTAAAAATTCTCTAGAAAGTAAATAGAATTAAAGCTAACATGCTATTACAAAGGACCCTTCTCTTTTGGCAACATAAAGGGTTTGTTACCATGGTTCGACGTAAAGGCAAAAGAACTATCGGCAAGAATATTAACTACATTAAAAAGTGACCCGGGACAAGCAATTGAAGGTTTCCATATCCGTTTTTAGTGACAGCTAGGAATTAACTGACCTATGTTTAGTGTCTTCACTCCTTTCGTGCACTACTCTCGATATCGTTGGGTTAGCAGTACTTGGGTTCAAACTGAAAAGCCTGTCCTCTTCATCGGCGCTTGCCGACTCATATCAAAAGATATTTGAAATAGTCACGCCCTTGCAAATTCTCATTACAGTCGTTAACCAATATCTTCCCGTCCGCTCTTGGCTTCCCCTCGAAGCAAATAAAGCCTACGTTCGTGCCAATGGGGAAGTTAGACGTATATTACGAGAGCATATTAGACGACGAAGGAAGGAGTTCAGGGAAGGTCAATTCAAGAACGAGAAGGGGAGTCGAGATCTTCTGGGGTTGATGATTGAGGAAAGCAAGGACTCGTATACAGAAGAAGAAATGCTTGGCTACGTGCGTCCCATCGTTATCAATTTAAATAAACTTTGCTAACAGTGTTTTAGTTACTCAACTTTATGTCAGCGTAAGTAATTATCTCATTCTATAAATTTTTACTCTGTTCAGGCTATCTTACACTATTATTAAGAGGGCATGAGACAACAGCAGGAGCTTTAACATGGGCATTATATGCCCTGACACTTCACCCACACATACAAACACGTCTTCGACAAGAGATTAATGCAGAGGTGACCTCTCCTTCTCCAACTTACGCGGAAATTGAAAATTTAAAGTTCTTAAATAATTTCACAAAGGAAGTTCTACGTTACTATCCTCCATGTATGGCTCCTAATCCTTAATCACACAAAACTATCCTAACCTTCTTTTAGCACCATCCAACGCGCGACAAGCAGCCGAGGATGTTAAAATAGACGGGGTTGTAGTTCCTAAAGGGACTCTGCTCACAGTTCTTTCTGGAGTTCAGAACTACAATCCAAATATCTGGGGACCAACAGTTAATGAATTTGACCCTGACCGCTTTGACAATCTCCCAAAGCAAGCACAAGATCCTTACGCATTTCAAACTTTCCTGGGTGGACCCAGAATATGTGTTGGTAAATCGTTTGCGTTACTTGAGTTTAAAACAATATTTATTGAGCTTGTGAGAAAGTTTGAGTTTGAAAATACTGGCAAGGTTGAGCCACAAAAAGCGGGGCTCACCTCGAAGCCCTTAGGAGGGATGAAATTGAAGATAACGCCGTTGGAGAGCCCGTAGATTCCTCGGAATTGAAGCGTTGCATCATTGCTAATATCTTTGCATTTCTAGGAGTTTTTTTTTATTAATAAAAGAGATGACCTCTTAGTCACAGAGATGAGCTTAAAGCTAAACTCACTCTATGCAAGATATATTAACAGTGTAATGAATTTGACAAATCCTTATTTTTATGGTCATCCTTGCGAAGATTTTACGATATAGTATGAGACCTAAGGGTTATCTAGGTAAGTCCTGGCCTGTTCCTTATATGTTCTTAGAACTCTAGAGGGCAAATATAATGCAAAGCTTTTTTAAGGTCCTCCAATCCAGCTAATTCTTGATATATTCATCTAATCCTTATGACCGGAATCCTCTACCTCATGATTATCTCTCACAACGTTTAGAGGACCTAATAGTGAGCCCAAAGCTTGGAAATCAAATAATACCCTTCTCAGTACTGATAAGGTTATAAGGGATCTGCAGGGCAAACGAATCCAAAATACGTCGGCTAGAATGGACATGTTCTTAAGCGAATTTGGTGGCTACAACTTGGCATCCATCCCCTGCTCATTTAACGACAAGGCATCGTTTCTGGCTTGATCATCGACCGCCTCGTCTACTTCCTTACCCACATTTAACATGCCCTTGCCAAATTTCTCATCCATCTCCTCGAGCTCGAGATTCTTTGTCTCAGGTATAAGGAAAATGCTAAAGATAAGTCCACAAAACGCGATCGAGCCATAGATAAAGCCGAGCCGGCCCCCGAGATTAGCCTCATCTTGGTCTTCGAGATAGGGATACGTGAATGAGATGACGAACTCCATGACTAGCTTGACAGTATATGCGACGCGTAGTGTATACTCACGGAGGTATGGCGAGGGCAGCTCGGCCGCGACGACGTATGCCAGCGGTGCATAGCCGCAGCTCCAGCCAAAGGAGTAGAGGAGGAGCATGGCGACAATCCCAGCTTTGGCGGTAGTGTTAGATGAGTCGGCAGTGCCAAGGCCGTCCATGGTGAATAGCGACACGGTCTGCAGGAAGGCAGAGATGATAAGGATGGGCTTCCTGCCGAGGCGGTCCGCGAGCAACATACACAGCAAGATGCCACCAATATCGACAGCATTGGTGCCCAAGGCCACGCTGAACGGGTTGACATTATGCAAGGCTTTAACGAAGAGCATGCCATACTGTGAAGCGAAGGACTGGCCGGTGGATTGCTGGAAGAAGAGAAGGAGGACCACGATTATCGTGCGGTTGCGGTTCGCGGACGAGAAGATGGAGAGGAAGTGCCTGATACGCGGCACAGGCCGAGGTACGTTACCTAGGATGTGTATAGCATTGGAAAGAGTGGTAAATTCGGCGAGGATAGTGGCAGAGGCAGGAGTTGAGGCGCCCTTCCTCTTTTCTTCCTTAGTTTGGCGTAGGCGTGTTAGAGAACAAGGGCGTCGTCGTGACGGTCGTTGAGGAGGAGCCAGCGAGGTGACTGCAGGAGGAAGAACGGGTAGTTTTAAGGCTTGAAAAATATGACACAGAGCTAGAAAAGATGGATGGAGAATATGGGTAGGTTTTAAGGGTGGTCATACCTCGGGGATGAGCCACACAAGCAGGATCATCATCGCGGGAATCACAAAGAACAGCCCTATGGGGATTTGCCAGGCGCTGTTATTCTTGTTGGACGAGGTGACTCTTACGATGCCGGTAACGAGCAATCCACCGCACTTATTACACGTAGTCAGCAGGACGTCTAGGGAGGTTACCTCCCCGAGACTGTATCAAGCTCTCATAGACGTAAATTTCGTGTGCATACCTTGATACTTAACCAGTACAGTACACCCATACTACCACGGAAATGTGCCGGGGATATCTCAGCTAGAAAGACTGGGATGACTGCAAGCTGCATACCGAGGTAGACGTCTTTTCCAGTTGGATAGTGTCAGTTTCTTCGGTAAACCCTTTGAGATGGTATGTAGGTGGAGGCGGGTACAAAGACAAAGGGACATACAGTGAATACTTCGCCCTGTGAGCATCTGCGCATTGTTGGTTCCAGATACGATGACAGCTGTGCTGCCTAGGGCGTAGATGTTCATGGCGAAGATGTACCAGCGTCGGCCATAGTGTTTGCTGATCCAGCTACCAATGAGGACTCCTATTGTTGTTGGAGTGATTAGCAGAAACTTTTGAAGAATAAGCATTCCGCTCGTCTGATAAAATCACATGATGCCTCTTCATGAGTTTGCTCCGTCAACACCATATATAATAACAATATAGCCCACTTGGGATGGCAAACAGCATTACCAGTTCACTATGCACACACTAAACTCACCAACAAGTTGAGTCCCGGCTTTGAGACTATTCAGCAAGCTCAGATACAGAGCTGAGAGGGCGTATTTCTTAGTCTTGGGGTTAAAGACGCCAAACTGCCTAGTAAATGCAGTCGTTGCCTGAGTCGATGCGAAAGCCTGGTCGCTGAAGCCATAGTTGAAGGAGCACAGGAAGAGCAAGGCGATGGAGCAGAAAAGAGTCGAGTTAAAGCTAGGCATAGCGAGCGCTCAGTTTTTACTCTACGGTCACTTTGTTGACAGGATAAAGTTATTGAAACCCGTTACCTTATATTCTTCTCTCTCATGTCTCCTTCAATAAGAGGCTATAAACTAGAATCCTTAAATCAAAGCTAGGTTTGGCCTTTATCAGATTATCTCTAGCCGATTCGGATATGATATGGGTCCCATCAGCTCATCTCAACTTATGACATCAACCATCAGATAAGACAAGACCATAGATCCGTTCGGACGTGTTTGATCTGTATCCACTTTTTGCATCCCCAGGATCCGATTTCCTATGAACTTGAACTTGAACTAGCAGACCGTGCCGCGCGTCCTATGATTTTGTTACCCTATTAAACTAAGAAAAAATATTCTCTGCAGGACGCCCACAAGAAACATCACCTAGAATGTGCTCTTGGCCCACATAGATAAATTGCTTATGTCCCTAAATTACTTAGCCTAATGCAGCTTGAGTGAGAAGCTTTTGTAAGTTTAACGCTACTGCGAACTAAAGAGTCCGAGATAGGAAGGCGATAGAGATTTGATTAGTGATAGAGCAGCCGGACAAATTTTCTTATAAAGAGCCTCTAAAAAANGTCCCCACAAGATATTTGCTCTCTACTATTTAATGCACGGCGCATCTATGCATCCAGTGTGCAATGACAGAGAAACTAGTAGAGTCAGACTCGCACGAGAGTAAGCACTACTGAATGGTGAACAACTCATAGGTAGTTCAATATTGGAGCCTAAGTAGCCGAAGCCAATAGAGTTACTGTTGGGTTTACCCTGTGGTCATAAGGATTGTCATAAGGATTGAAGATGCCGAATCTCAGACTACACGATATGTGCTAGAAAACTGGACGAAACAGTCGCGCATCAGAAACAGAGGAAACTGTTCGAAACAACAAATATCCCTCCAGGAGACGTACATAAAAGACTGAACGGACTGGACTGTCGAATCAATGACGGCTGCGGGAAGTGGAGCTGCTCAGTACAAAGTCCAGACAGACAGCTTACAGTTGCGTTTACATCAATCATGCCAGCTCCTCCTGCATTATTTACTGCATAATATTTCTTCCGAAAGTGTCAACTTTCTTGATCGCGGCAATGCACAAGATAGTCTAACTTATAACCGATCGTGTATTGTCATCGGTCCGGGGCCACACCATACTAATAGCTTCGGGCCGACGCAGGCCGGCCGTACGTCTCACACTCAATTTATACAAAGGATGCAAATTCTTAGGAGATATCTGTCCAATCTAAATCAGGTTACGTTTCAAGACTATTTCTTAATAGATATAAGCTGAACATGGGATCGCTAGGCATCTTTCAGACGTTACATTTGGTTGACGAGGAGTTTTCTGAGGTAGATTTTCTTTTTTTTACTTTTTCGTACTTAATTATGACACACGCTTTTACTAAAATTCGGGTCTCACTCCAGAGGACAAGGCCGGAACTTGAATCCCCGGTACCGGACCGAGTCTACCGATAACGTAATTTCCGGTCTCACCGACCACTAAATTTCACAGCGAAATTGTTAAAGTTAAAGGGTTAACAATTCAACCACAAAACTATTTTATAGAATTATCTTTTTCTAAGTATTTAGTTGATCTTTGAAATTTAAATTAATAAGCTTCAAATATAATAACTTATATAACATGTAATATACTTGTTTAGCCTTATAATTTAGGCTAACATTACATTTAATGATATTATTAATACTTTTAATTGCTGAAAACTTAAAATAAAGTATATAATTAAATATATTAGTTAAATTTAAAATTTTATATTACAATTCAAAGTAGTTATTAAGATATAAAAGTATGATTCCATCCAACCTGTGAGAGGTAGAATAAATTGTTTAAGATATATTTTTAACAACATCAAAAACATCCGTGTTATTAATTAACAATAGTTTACAATACGTGTAGGATTGCCTTAACTATTCTTATTTAAGCACTTAGGCGTTTATAGATCTACATACTATATGTGGTTCAGAATAAGCTATATAACTAACTTAAGTACTTCTGAGCAGTATAATTACAGTGTGCTGTTCTCTAAGGCAGTCATGAGTAGAATTTAGAGACAATGTAGTGCCTACGAGGCCGTTCCCGGTGATTTAGCATCGAGTTAACCGTAACTTAACAGGTGGTTTAGTTGCCTTGGTAATCTGGGGTAGAGCGGCCCGGGGACAACCGTTTCCGAAAATTTCGGCAATGTTTAGAGACTATGTATGGAGAGAGTTCTCATGGACGCGTACCGATTTTATGTGGAAATTTTCTAGATCCTACGTTCCTGTGCTGTTTTCAGGATATGAATAATCGTTTATTATTATATGCCTAGCAATGATACATAGGCTCCGTGGAAGGCTCCCCATATAACTGCCAATCAGGCTCTGTTGGACTGCCCCTCTCCCCCAAACTTACTTCCATTATACCCGAGGTAATAACCGGCTTCTCATCAGAGCTATGCAGGAGTCAACATCCCCTGATTGGATGGGCCCATCGAGCGAGGTCGATAATACCATATCAAGATCCCCTGGGACCGCTAGTAATACTCTCAGAGAGGCGTTGCTGTCATGGACGCCTTATTATTCTACGCATGGGAATTCTAGTCAACCCACAGGACCTTGGGATGAACTTGCTGACTGGTACTGGGGTTATTGGGAGGAGATTGAGGATCAACTCTCAGGGCCTCTGGATAATCGGATCCCCCCAAAGTCACTACGTGACGAGCTTGTTCTTCTATACTTCAAGCATGTACACCCACTATGTCCAATCTTTGATGAAGTTGGGTTCCACACTTGCTACTACTGTTCTGACGAAGATGACTCCTTTCTCGAAGTCGTCAGTTTGGTGGAATTTCAAACAATGATGTTTGCTGCCTCATTGGTAATATAACTAATCCATTGTTGCAATAACCCCCTTTAACTAAACATAATCTAAATATAGTACCTAAATGACCAGCAAATTAGCATGACTAGATATACGTCAACTTATCAATGCCATAGCTCTCTTTTTAAAGCTGCGAAGGTAATCAAACACGATTATTTCAAAGCCCCGCTGACTTCTATAGACAACTTACCATTCCTGCCGCGATGAATCACCAATTGCTCTAGCAAGAGCTGCTCTATTGCTTTCATACTGGAGTCCTTATAGCTCGGAACAACTCACAAATAATTATTGGGTGGACCAAGCGTTTATCCATGCTAGAGCAGCCTGCTTGCATGAGCAGCAACAATGTATGACACCACCGGTATCTCAAGGAAGAATGAGACTCATCTGGTGGTCCTTGGTACTTCGTGATAGGCTTGTTGCATTTGCACTTCGGAGATCTCATCGTATGCATAGACGAATCCCCGATATTCCCTTGCCTTCACTAGGAGACTTTGAGATAGAGCTGCATATTTCTCCGTTCGTGGACGTACATCATAAGCGTCAATATGTCAATAGCTTTATCGCCCAATGTGAGTTGAGTAGAGTCATAGCGCATATCGTAATGTTTCAGGAGCGAAGAACATACCCAGAAACTTCGGACGGCCGAGGACTGAATATCAACTCAGAACTAGAAGAGGTTGCTTTACTACATCTTCAACTAGACCATTTCATCGAGCGATTCGAGATATTAATGAAGCAGGTATCAAGCAAAGCGATAGATAGGGATGGTATGCCTTGCCAAATGACAAAGATATATCATAGGTAAGAAATAACTTCTTTATATTCAAGAGTGTTAGGTAAGAGGCTAATCAACGCATGACTTAGTTCTGCCGTGGCAGCACTACATCTTCCGTACATTGCTCCCACAAAAGGAAAATATCCTGTCATACATCAAACCTTTTCCGAAACTGCCTTGCAATATGTGAGAGATGCAGTCACAAAAATTGCTAAGTGCACAGAAGCGCTAGCATATAGCGAAGACTCAAATGATATACCATTGGCAATGTGAGTTAGATCGACTTCTGCCATATATAGAACAATTATGGTATTAATGAATGGTCAGCGGTGCTTGGGTAGCCTTACCTATTGCTGTGAAGGTAGTCTTCCTCAGTAATGGAACAAATCTCGAAAATCCATCTGCAGAAATCCAAGAAATGAGGACTTTAATGAACCTGCTACGTCTCATAAAATCCAGATTCAGTGGTGGTCGATTTCTTGCGAATGTGCTAGGAGTTGTCATATCTCAGGTTTTCTTAGTTGGTAACAAAAATGATCGCCATGAGTTCAATGATGTCCTTCAGGACGCTGCTAGTATGATTGACAAAGGATTGGCGCACGGGATCATGCCATCCGCAAAATTGTAAGACTAGTTAAATACTTATGTGCTTTTCTTGTAAGAGAGAGAAGATCAATCAAAGAGGTCTTGGGACTTGCTAGAAGAGTCCATTATAGTTGTATCACTCCTCGAGAAATGCCGAGCCATAATCATGACGCCAAACAGAGACACTTAACCATATCATTTACTCAGAGTCCTACTAGGGATGTTCCGACTTTGACGGCTAGTATCGAATATAGTAGGACTCTGCTAGACCGGAAATAACATGGAGCTTATCATGGCGATTTGTGAGTGCGTTCTGAATCTCAAGAATTTAAACAAGTTCTAGCTTCAACAAAATATTTAACTCATCCAGAACGCAATGCGTTGATTTCTAAAATGGGGCGGCCATCGAGTAGACTTCTTCCATTGTAGTCACTGATGCCCATACGGTACTCCGTATGATCGCGCCCTGTATCGGGCACTGGAATCCAACTGTAATGAATACGAACCAGCGATACGATCCCACATCTATACACGTATTGACAACCAATCAGGAGCCAACTACCTCACCGTCGGGAAGGCAAGCCTTAATTAGGCTGCATCTTCTCCATTACTACAGTGCACAGCTGCGTCAAATGTAAACTGAGACAAGATTTGTTACGAGAACGGCATTCCTCTTTCTGTCATTTACAACAGATGTAATGAGGCAATACTCTTTAAGGGTGGCGCTGATAATTGGCCCTAGAATACGTGTCGGTCTTCAAGATAGGTAAACCCATACTGCGTTGAACACTCCCACGGACCGTGATGTGAATACAGAATACGGCTATCCGTGGAGTATTGGTTTTGATTTCAAACTGAGGAAAACGGTTTGTCAGAGATATTTTAAGCCTCTTGCCCATGACTTTTCAAGATGTAAGTAACTTTCTGACGTCGCAAATCCCCCGTCGCCACCATCGTTTCTCAACTTCTGTCCTCCACCGTCTTCCACCATCTGCACCACCTTCATTATCTTCGCGAGCTGTGATAGAAATAGCGGTGGTTTGTAATCCAGACTAGAAGAATGCCACCTGGTTGTTCTACTGATATGCGCCATCTGTGGCAGCCGCTGTCATCCTCTGTCCCCTCTTCTGTGGGTCAACAATTCTGCATCTATGATAGATGTGGAAAACAAAGACCTGGTTTTCGATAGCATTGGTGGTCGGATACCTCTGTACGTGACCACTCTAGGAAAGTTAGAAATAGGTTTATGCTAACCTGTCTGCCTCTGTAGTTGAGTTCATTGGGTACACCGCTCGTACTGAATCAGCTGGAGAAGAACCGGGCTGCTGGAAATTGATGCCGTATATCATCCAAAGCATGTACATCTTGCTTGGTCCTGCGTTATTTGCTACTTCCATTTACATAATCCTCGGACGAATTATCCTCTTGACGGATGGAGAGTCCCGTGCGATTATTGGACGGCGCTGGCTTACAAAGGTGTTTATACCTTTCCTTAGGTGCTGGGCTTATCGCGGCAGGCCGTAACAGTTAGTCCTTGGCTAACATTAGCAACGGAGTGATTATCACTGGGCTGGTCTTGCAATTACTCTGGTTCACTTTCCTTGTCATTGTCGCCGCCATCTTCCATCGCCACATGAAACCGGTTCCGACGGCTACCTCGCGATAACCGGAATTCGCTGGGAGAGTTACCTCCACACGCTCTACTTCGTCAGCGTCCTCATCATGATTCGCTCACTGCTCCACTTGATTGAATATATTAAAGGGAATGCTGGTTACCTCCTCAGCAAGGAGGCGTTTCTTTATATCTTCGACGCGGTCCCCATGTTTATCGTCGTCTCTTGGTTGCATTGGAAACACCCGGGGGGGATCGGTGTCCTGCTCCGGAGTCAGGAGCATGTAGAAATAGGTTCAACCTCATATCGTCCAGGTCTCGGCTTATCTAGGTTGTCGAAGACTCGTGAACCAAGTGGGGAGCCCCTTGGTTTCTCTCATTAGGGGTTTTTGTTTGCCTGTCATCAGTTATCCTAAAGGATAACCCTGTTATACCAGTGGTAAGGGGGAATGAGGAGGCAGATATAGAAGATATGCATAGTTTCTGTGTAGATTAATTGATTGCAACTAATTAGGGGGAATGATTCGAAATGCAAGCACGCGTAATCCCACTGTAGCGCAGCTTGTTTCAACCAAAACTTATGTACTTTACCTCGAATTGTTAGACAGATTACGCTTCAAATATTTTGATGATATTAAGAAGAGTTTTATATCATTTTACTAGTATCAACTCGCTTTCTAAAAATATATATATTACAATGAAAACAACCTCATTTATCATATAAGCAATCCATAACACCTCTTTCCCAGGAAGAAAGGTAGAGGCTATAACTAGAAAGACTAGAACGGCAGGATGGCAGACAGAACGAATAGCACACGCGTATTAACAGTTGGGGATAGCAGTGTACTATCCTATTTTTCTACGGCCTAGGGAAATAAGGTTAGCTTACTTGGCAGCCATCGTATTTTGATTTTAGCTGGGAGTTCAATAAGAACATTTTCGGTTAGATGGAGTTGTGATGCAAAGATCTAAGCGATTGATGAGAGTAATGTAGCTGCAAGGGCAGTCAGTTGCTAGTGTAAGACAAGTATCTCCATTATCGAGAACTATTTCTGCTTTGATGAAATCAAAGCAAAAGAGAATTCTAAAGATTTTAGTTTAGTTTAAGATTAGCTAACACGAAAAGGTTGGAGAACATGCCCTGGAGCTAGCCCCACATGTTGTTCCCCCCCGCATCTCTACCAGAACGGACATCTTCCGTCTCCAAGGGCCCAGACGGGAATCACCCACAAGGACATAAAAAGCTGAAGCTTTAAGCACTTCTCAAGAAGTAATAATCATTGAATGAACAGAAACCAGATTCTTCTAATTCATCGATTTGTAAAATAGACAATCATGTCTTCTTCTACTAAAGACGCTCTCACAGAGACCCCATTGCTTTCGGAAAAGCACTCAGGTATCCCTGCCAATCTCCTCTCTAAGGCTCAAAAAGCAAAGGCCTTGATATACGAAACTAGGACAAAACCTACGAGTACGAGACAGCGGTTGCCGGTCATACCACAGGGAGTTGAAAAATCCAAATTCTTTCAAGCAATTGATGAGCTTACTAAAGAACTTGGTCTCGAAAATGTCAATCTTAACGATAAACCATTGATTGATGGGTGGTATATGGAGCGTTAGTTTTACTTGTAAACAATAAAAGAAGCATTGACGCTTATATTGATAGATCCCAACACCCATGATATGATGGCCATACTGGATGATGAGGAATTGGTGGCATCTGCAGTTGTCTATCCGGGGACCACTGCTGAGGTCCAGAAGATCGTTCTGTGGGCAAATGACTATCGAATCCCCATCTTCCCAATCTCAATGGGTAGAAATTGTAGGTTTGTTCCTAGTCCAAATGCTCTGTGCTAACTAAAATGTCAATTGTAGTAGGATATGGAGGAGCTGCCCCAAGAGTCCGTGGCTCGGTTGTCATTGATCTTGGAAAAAGAATGAATCGTGTTCTTGATATCAACCCTGATGACTATACCTGCCTTGTTGAACCAGGCGTATCGTTCTACGCTCTATATGAGACAATCCAGGCAAAGGGGTACAAGCATATGTGGATTGATGTGCCAGATCTTGGAGGGGGATCCGTTGTGGGGAATACACTCGACAGAGGTGTAGGGTATACACCATATGGTGACCATTGGGCATGCCACTCGGGATTAGAAGTCGTTCTACCTACAGGAGAGGTGATCAGAACCGGCATGGGCGCTCTACCTGGCAACAATACCTGGCAAGCATTTCCATATGGCTTTGGTCCATACTCTGAGTACGTCTCGTAACAAATATACCTAGAAAAGTGGAGCAACTAATACTCGTCGACAGCGGCATATTCTCTCAGTCTAACTTAGGGATCGTGACAAAGATGGGAATGACATTGATGCCAAATCCTGGTGGCCACGAAGGCTTCGTGAGTTTCATCATTTATTAGAATAGTGAAAGATGTGCTAATTGCTTTGGGATTAAAGGTGTACACATTTCAGAAGGAAGAGGACCTAGCACCGTTAGTAAGTATACACGTCAGAACTCACCCAAACCATATTCTCATCAATACTTCTAGATAGAAATCATTCGGCCGCTTCGAATAGGCAATATTCTTGAGAATGTAGCTCAAGTTAGACATGTAATCCAAACCCTTGCCGTCAAAGGAAAGCCACGAAGCAACTATTACACGGGTGAAGGCCCTATCCCAGAGCATATTGTTCATGAGCAAGCAAAGAATATGCCAATGGGGGATTGCAAATGGGTCTATTATGGCATGTCCTACGGTCCGAAAGATATACGGAAATACAAGCTTGATATCATCGACAAGGAGTTCAAGAAGATCCCTGGAGCTCGGCGCATAGATCCTGCGACATTGCCGAAGGATGAATACTTCTGGTCTCGGGATAACATTGCTGCTGGTGTGCCCGACCTAGAAGAACTTCTCTGGGTTAACTGGGTACCAAACGGCTCTCATATCGCCTTTAGTCCCGTATCGCCTATACGAGGAACCGACGCCATGAAACTATTCCAGCTTGGAAAACGCCTCCACCACAAATTCGGCATTGATTTCTTCCCCGCGTTCTGTGTAGGATTGAGGGAAATGCATCTTATTGTAGAAATTGTCTTCGACAAAACTGATCCCAAAGCAAGGAAGGCAGCAGATGATTGTCTTAGGGAGATGATTGATGATGCAGCAAAGGAAGGGTATGGAGAGTATCGGACGCATCTAGTGCTCATGGACCAAGTTGCCTCAACATATAGTTGGAATGACAATGCGCTTATGAAGTTCAATGAGAGGCTGAAGGATGCTCTAGATCCTAATGGAATCTTGGCTCCCGGGAAGAGTGGCATCTGGCCTGCTCGATATAGAGGAAGAGGTTGGGAAATGACAAAATCGAATGGACAAGGCTCCGAGGGGAATGGAGTTGCACCGTCTTCTGCAACAAAGTTGTAAAATTTAAGTTCGTTAAAGTTCTACTAAGATACAATAATTCTTCACAGAAATAACTAAATTAAATCCAGTTTCAAAACATAATCTACTTCTAATGCTCTTATTAATAATGTAACTTCAATATAATCGTTCTTATCTACCAACTTCAATCGCACCGAAATTAAACATGTATGCATGTCACGGAGTGTACCGGTAACTAATGCCGGCAGTTCTCTCTCCACACTCCAGCCTCCGTTAGCTCAAGTACCTTCACTTTTCAGTGAGATGAGCGAGTGACTGTAAGAGGTATTACTAACTTCTTGTAGCATTACATATTTACAAGTTAACTCTAATGGTATATTTACGACCTTAACATTAAACCAATGGGTAAATATTTCATTCTTCAACAATTTTGAACTTTTACAATTGACTTGAAGAGCGATTTAAAGGTTCTCACAATAGTGAGAAGGAAGGGTCACTTAAATACCAACGCATACGAAAAGAAATTATACCCACTCCTAAAAATATTTCGTAAAACTACATACTAAGCCTGTTCGGCTGTATCGATGTTGAATGTTTTTGTTTTAATGCAATCAGTTAGTATAATGTATATAATAATACTTCATTAAAACTGAGTAAATACTTCTAGATCGTCTGTCATAATGAAGATCGCGTGATCATCAGGTCCATATTACCACATTTCACTATGTAAGCTTTGCTCATAACGTAAAACTCCCAAGACCTCCTCCCACCTCATATCGGATTCTTAACATCCGATTCGGAATTTTATGCCAGCACAAAAAATAATGCCTAAATAATATGATATGTGCAAAAAACCAGTATTTCAGCGTTTGGATGCGGTAATTTTTGGTTCGGCAATGGTGTACAGTTTTCACCGAGACGTTATTCTTGAGAGGTTCTACGCCGAGACGTAACATGGGGTAGAGATTATGCATTTATATAAGAACACTTAAAGGTGAGGCGCGAAATAATAATAGTTAGAAAAATCCTAGTATTATCCTTTATGTTTTTTCCTTGTTATTATAATATTAGTGCTCTCGAAAATGTCCGACAGCGAGAATATCTCTTACGCACCAACCCTTACTGAAAAGGGTTTGGTTGAAAAGACCTCCGACAATGAAAATGGCAGCAACAGCCAGGAGAAAATAGAAACCGGTGAGGATCTCGACTCAAATGATATAGATTGGTCTCAATATACTCCAAAACGGCTACCCTGGAGATTAAACAATACCGACGTTGCAGCTCTAATAGCTCAGGATTATCGTGGAAGTGGGACAGAAGATGACCCATACCGTGTTAGTTGGCTTAAGGAGGATCCAGAGGATCCAAAACAGTATACACCGCTGTATAGATGGAGTATTACCCTGCTAGCAGCATCTATGACTCTAGCTGTCTCACTATCTTCATCAGCATACTCAGGTGCGATAGAACATTTTATCATTGACTTCGGCTGCAGCGAGGAGGTAGCTATTCTGGGCCTGTCACTTATGGTATTGGGGTATGCAATGGGTCCTCTATTGTGGGGACCACTCTCCGAACTCTATGGTCGTCGCTATCCATTCATCGGGTCGTTTGCTATTTACACACTGTGGATGGCCGTCACATGCGCTGCTAAGAATATAGGCACTGTCGTCGTATTCCGTTTCCTCGCAGGTGTCTTCGGGTCGAGCTCACTTGTTATTCCAGGCGGAGAGATTGCCGATATGTTTCCAGCAGAGATCCGTGGACTAGGAATTGCATTTTTCTGTGCAGCGCCCTTCCTAGGTCCTTCACTCGGCCCATTAATTGGTGGGTTCTTGGGTGATGCTGGTGGTTGGAAATGGGTCATTGGCCTTCTTGCGATATATGCAGCTATTCTTACTGCCTTAGGAGCCGTCTTGTTACCAGAAACATACCCTCCAGTCCTTTTACGTCGACGGGCAGCCATGCTTACAAAGATAACCGGGAAGAGATATCTCTCTGTGATCGATGCAGATCACCCGCAGTCTGTCAGGGAACTAGTCCAAACAGCTCTCATCAGGCCCTGGGTGTTGCTAATCTTCGAACCAATTGTCCTCATCACCACCGTAGGCATCATACACTCACTTGTTATTGCTGTTGACGATGCTAATATAATATGGGGTCATTAGATATACATGTCCTGTATTTACGGAACCTTATACCTTTGTTTTGCTGCATTTCCTATTGTGTTCCAAGAGGGGCGTAAGTGGAATGCAGGAGTTGGCGGCTTAGCCTTTATGGGAATTTTTGTTGGATTGATGATAGGCGTAACTGTTGCGGCATTTGACAATGGCCGTTATGTACGGTTGCTACGGAAGAACAATGGCTTTCCACCACCAGAATGCAGACTTCCTCCAGCCATATTTGGTGGCGGAGCTGTTGTTATTGGTCTTGTATGGCTAGCAGCCGCAGATTCTCCTAGCATTCACTGGATCGTTCCTATTTTAGCAACCGTACCCTTTGCATTCGGTCTTGTGTTGGTCTTCCTGTGTCTTGGGAACTATCTGTAAGTCATCCTGTGGTCATATCTGATCTGTTACTAACATACGGCAGTGTGGATTCCTATGTTGTTTACGCCGCCTCCGTCTTCGCTGGAAATGGTGTGGTAAGATCGACATTTGGAGCTGTCTTTCCTCTTTTCACAACGTATATGTTTAATGTAATTTAACATTCAATCATACTCTCATAGACTTGAGCTGACTAAAAATCTAGAATATTGGCATCCATTGGGGAGTAGCGGTACCGGCATTTATAGCAGCTGGCTGTTTTCCCTTCCCAATATTATTCTACATCTATGGGTCAAAAATACGCAAGAGCTGCAAATACGCAGCAGAAGCGGCCCGTATACTACATCAGATGAGTTCAGGAGGAAAAGTAGAGCAGCCTAGCGAAAATGAGGAGGTTAAAGAGGAGAAAACTCAGGATGCTGAAGCTGTTTAAAAGATTTGTATAGATGACCGTTCTTTACAAGAATATTATAGTGGTATGTAGATACTTTAAATTAAACCCTCATATTTTAACTTCTTAAATGAATCTATGCCTCTTCAATAGTTAACGTACCATTTTAGACTATTATAAAGATATGCTTTAAAGGTGGGAAAATCAAATTCGTCTCAAAGATTTAAATATATAGATCTTGTTAGATGGCGGCTTACAGCTACTTACGGGGCCTACGTAAACCCGTAATACAGCCCATAATATGATGTAGTATAAGAGCTGATCGACTTCTATTTATATGGCTATACTTGCTCATTGTATAGTAGTTATTCAGTAGTTCGTTATTTCAATCAATTCTATGGCAACCTACGATCGGTGTATGTAACTTGTCTTAAGACCGTGTCAGGTACACGCTGATAGCTTTGGAGATTATACTGATAGAGAGCTTATTGACGAGGTTGAAGAGGGGGAAGAAGAAATATAAATGGTCTTACACGGTTCTTAATCTAAAATATAATCTAAAATTATGACTACGGCGAATATGTAGGCCTAGTTTGAGATTGTCATAACATGACATGGAGAGGGCTTATGCAATTAATCAGAGTTTCTATGATTGTTTAGATAGTAATAGAATATTGTTACACAGGTCCATTACACTTATCGAAATAAGTTCCCATAGAATATATTGAAATAACTACCGAATTAACTACAGTACTGTATAGAGGGCAAGTATGGCCATATTTATAGACTCTTTACGGATAAATGGAACCGTTCTTGGATCCCACATTTACGGCTCCGTAAAACCGATCTCACCATATTACATATATCGGTCCGAAGAGTCGAACTATATTCAATAAATATCATAGTCTAAAATATTCGTGTACTGTACTATACTATGGTATGCTAAACTCATTTTAATTTGCAATTACGACCTTGAAGTAATATTTCAAAAAAAGCTCCTGAGCCTCATCTGAGAGATTAGACAGAATGTTAGTGATATGAACGGAGCTTTCACAGCTTTGCAGTTCTTTGTACAGAACTACTTGAAACTTATGACATTTGTAAGTAAGTGCTTGTGTACTCGAGGGATTTCGGTTTTACTGCTCATGTTACCTTAGTTAAATAGACTGTTCTAAAAATAGCCCTCTTATGTATCATATGTAAAACTCAGCCCTCGAGACTTAACGTCCGTATGCGGTGAGGGCTACGAACCTACAGTATTCTGAGTGTAGAGTCAAGACTAGGTCATCTGACGATTTACGACTACCCGAAGATAGATCTCACGAACGCAACCTTTGAGGGAGTTAATTATGTGTGCACGTACAGTACTATCTTGTAACATAGAACAGACACTTCAACTTGGCCATTTATACCTTACTTAGACTTTACGATACTGCCGACTGACGATTGACGATATACTTGAGAGTAAGGTTGTTGCTTGGTCAGGTCAGAGAAATTTGGTGCTGAGCTTAAGGAAAAGGTTAAAACAAAAACTCTCAACTGATCGTAAAAGACCATAATTGAAATAACAACATTTGCAAAAAAAGCTTTTTGAGGTATTTAAAGGAATTGAAACACTACAGGACTAGAGACTTAAGTCTATTTATAAAAGAGATCATTTTGCCTTGTGTAGTTTTTATCTTCTTTATAAATAATACTTCGTATATATATCTCAAGATTAGCAAAATCCCATGCCCTTCATGAGGCGGACAACCAGATCATTTCTGGCCGCAAATAAATATCATCATCATTATCACACCATCAGGTACATCGGTATCCCACATAGCTAGTACTAGGGTTAGGGAATTAGTATGTACAGTAGTATTACTGTATCGCTATATGGTGGAGATCTTTCAAGTACCTGTATTAGTGACGCGGAAAGGAAGGGGAGCAGAAAGAAGTTAGTTTATGGACTCATTGGCTCCATATCAATACTTCAGTTATGGAATTGTTTCTTTCCACAACTTGACGTTGAAATACTTTTCGATGTTGTCTATAGTGTCCGTGATTACTTATTAAACAGAAAAATGATAGGACGTACTGTATCATTGGAAGGCATTACCAATTTTAGCAGCTACAGACACAGTATTAGGCCGGACCGGGTGTTCGGTCCGGGAATTAAGTTCGTGATCTCCTTATCATACTCCCATCGCTACAGTATTAGTTTTGCTAAGTTCTTGACGATTAGTTATTTGTGGTGCTTAATAATGCAGCAAATTGCTGCTTTTCAGCCTACTTTAATACCCAACTTAAAAGAAGTTTATTAACCTTATTAAATTGGGCATAAAGTTATGAATATGCATATGGTGCATAATATCCACTTTATGTATGTGCCACCCCGGTGCCACCGAAGGAGTTATTTGTGTTGATTGGGTCACAATAGTTAACTCCTTGTCACCTCATGCACAACTCGTTGTTCGGCATTGTGGTTTTGCCGAAAGCTTGGCTGAATCCATTAAACTAGATGGCTCTTTGAATATTTAGACACCGGACTCCGAGATTGAGCTTCATAGCCACCTTCCCATAGACCTCTCTTCCTCGTAATCGTTTTAGAGTTCCTGGATGACCGGGCTTAACCTCTATGGCTTCCCGTTCTTCCTCCGAGGTCAGTCCTCCCGCAGACTCCATACATCGAGAACCGCGTGTGCGGACACATGCATGCTTGGAATGCCGTTCAAGGAAAGTAAAATGTGTGCAGAGCGAAGATTCGATGGGAAGATGTCGCGGGTATGATATAAGATTATGCGGCCTTTGCTTTTATTTCCCCTATATTTAACGTTGGACAGGTGTGCCCGATACGATAAAGAGTGTATATTTCGAGAACGCCGACGTTCTCGAAGAACAAACCTGTGTTAGTGCCAAGTAATAAGCTCTCTAAACATATTACCTGCTGATCTATTAGAAAGTGCGTACTCGTGTAGAGCAGCTTGAGCAGGGCTTTGAAGGCATTGTCTCTCTGTTTTCGACAAATCAGCAACATGTTGCCTCGGAGCAGAACGGCTATACAGTTCATACGCCCCCCTCGAGTACTGCTCCCCCAAGAAAATCATTTAGTGGCCCAAGTTCAAGTAGAAATGAAAGTCTCGCAGGTGATGTGTTTGATCGCGGTCTGATCATACTCGAGGAAGCCATCCCGCTTTGTGCTTCATATCGACACATGTCGCAACGACATTTCCCATACGTCTTGCTTCCCGATGACGTCGAAATCAATCAACTGAGAATAGATAAGCCCTTCTGTCTTCAGGCAATTTTGATAGTAGCTTCATGGCAGAATCCATCACTCCAGATTCTATTAGAGGAACAATTTTTATTGGATTTCAGCACCCGATTTTTCTTTAGACCGGAGCAGACAGTTGATATGGTACAAGCATTATTGGTGTATCTTGGATGGTAACCGTGAATCATTTTTTCCAACGCTCTTGACAAAAGATTGATCGGTGTTTAGGTATCACTTCGTCATTAAAACCTCTCAAAGTCACCAGGCTTATCGATTGGCGTCAGTGGCAGCAACGATACTGATGCAACTTAATCTACACAAAAGACCACGGGATGTTAAAGTTAATATATTTTGGTCTCAAGCTGCTGTACAAGTAGAACAGCCGGATTCGCCTGAATTTTGGAGCATCGATGCTAGAAGAGCATTGCTAGGATGCTATTGTATATGTGCAGTGTGAGATTTCTATCCAGAATTGTTAATTACTCATGACGCTAATTCGACTCAAATAGCACGTCTACTGCTGTTCGCAGACCAAATCCCCTGCCATATAATGAGTACATGGAAGAATGCGCATTATCATTACAGAAAGAGCAACTAGCTCCCTCAGATGTATCCCTTAGCCATTATCTTCGCCTTCATCATCTATCCGAGGAGATCGCCGATGCCTTCAACTTTGGGGACTCACAGACAGGAGTACTATCTGAAACCAAGATCAAGATCTGTGTATCGGAGTTTGACCGTCAGATTACCAAAGTGAGAAATGAATTATCTTGCGAACCAACACAACTTGGTTGGTTATTTCCCTTCCCTCATTTCATCATCTTTGATTCTAGATATACTAATATGGTGTCATAGCTGAGCTAAATATCAAGTGTGTTGTTCTCAGGGCATATGCACATCAGATCGCAATATTTAACAATCCTGATAGCAATCTCCTGGTTTCCCAAATCAAGATGTTGTATGATTGTGCTTCCGCAGCTAAAAGCTATTTAGACGAGATCATGCTTCTTTCACAAGAAGATATGGAGGAATGGAGCTACATGGAATGGATACAACTCAACCACATCGTCCAATTAATAATCCGAGTAGCACAGATGGTTGGCACTTCAGATTGGAGTGACGTAGTCTCACGGTTGATGGTCCTTGACTCATATCTTGAATGGCTCTGCGAACGACTAAGGGGGATAAACAATCTTAGAAATTATCCAGAAACAGAAGAAAACAGATCGGGATTGCAATATCTCTTCTCGGTATGGGAGGCAATGAAGAATAAAAACAGGAGCTCTCTATCTGCACTACAGTCTAGGCAATCTGCTGTCCTGGAAATGGGCCAAACTAATATAATCAGTTCGCAACCGGCCGCTGTGCCCAATGTTTCCATATCAGTCGATTATGCAGATCTGATGAGTTTTGGGCCTTTAAACCTGGGGACCAATGCATTTTGGATTCCTTCTAACTTTCCAAGTTAAATCTCTAGTCAAAATTCGTTCGTTAGATAGGAAACAAACGTGTAAAATAATAACATAGTGAGTAGACAAAAGTTAAAATGAATGGCCATTTTACACTTACTTTAGTTTAGATTTAATATTTATTAATACTTCAAAATCTGTTTCATTTTTTATTATTTTAATTGATAAACTTTAGTAACGTATTTAACATATTTCAAGCTTAAAAATCCAGAGGTATTGTCTAGCAACTCCTCTCTTGTATAAAAGGGGATTATAGTATTAAACGGGAGGAGAGGGATAAGATTCATTGAGCCCGTTTCGGACCACGCAACCTCTCTAAGGTTGGAATTGCAATGCTCCATGGTTTGCAATACAACATCCCTTAGCCCTTCAAGGGTCTTAAGAAGTTAGAAGTTAGCAAGAGGGGGGATCATACCGTGATATAATATGAAGTCATCCGACTGGGAGGCATTAACAGAGGGAGTTGAATCAACTAAAGACGTGATATAAATGAATAGAAAGGGGGTTTTATAGTTTTATTGTGGTTGAATATAAACGATACTACACAATTCCTTTGACCAGCTTGCTCAGAACAAATTTTCGAACAGTAAAAGATTAGCCATTGATGCTAATAGTTACAACTGATTAACGCAATGTATCTGGCAACCATCGTGCAGTCCGCCGGCATTTCGAGTCGTTCAGTCACACTGACAACGTCAGTCTTTATTAAACATAACAGTTAAAAAAGACGTACCAGAGCAAATCCGATAGAATTAGGAGTCCATGAACACGTGGTAACACATGACTAAAATACATCAGCATATATGCCCACTTCTTTCTCCACACTCACGTACCGAGCCTGGTACACAACGTTCATTTCCACTGGAAACTACGCAAATCCGAGGGTCCTGGTGGTCACACTGGCCTTGCTCGGTTGGACCGCTTCCGATAAGTGCCATGGTGGTGGTGCACAGTGCAAGGATGGCTGCAATAGCGAACTTCATGGTGAAAGTTGGAAGGTGTTTGGAGAGTGTAGCGAGGTAATGTGGCAAGATAGTGAAAATCGCAATTCGAGGCAATGTGGCAAGATAGTGAAAATCGCAATTCGAGGCAATGATTCAAGAAACACGGAGGCAACGAAAGCAACTTATATAATAATCACGCTGTGACTGGGGTATATTCATTATGGGCTACTATGGACGATTCGATTTATTATCGACTTCAACTTACCATACCGTCCGCGTTTCGACCTACCATGCACGGCTCGACTTGCCATCAGCGATTCGACATACCATTTACGATACACTTGGCCTTCATATTAATTTACTTCACGACCTAGTTCGGGATATTTCCACTTGCTATTTCCAAGGATGATTCGTCTGAAGGAAGTAACTGCGCAAATACTAGATAATTCGCCCGAGGTAAGAACTACAGAATGAAGCACTGGAGACAAGGTCCATTTATTTTCTAAATCATGGTGTTCTCAGCCTTCAAAATGAAATTTCTTCCAGCACTTTGTTTATTAACACCCCTTTTACAGGTCGATGCTCTCCTTACATCTGATGATCTAAAAGCGCTCTCTAGGGAGCTATCTACCAAAACAAAGGTTTACCACCAAGCTTCACCAAACTTCACCACCATCACTTCATATTGCAATCCTAGGATACAGCCCCATATTGATATTGCAGTCGAAGCTGAAACAATTTATGATGTCCGGACTACTGTATGTCACATCTTACTCCCGGGACTACCAAAATGGAGAGATCATTGAAAAGTTTGCTAGATCTCGTTTGCTCGTTCTCAGAAACGACCACTGGTTATCCGAACCACAGGTAATGGGAAGTCGCAGAAGCTATCTAAGGTCCAGAATGGCGTACAGCTATCTCTGCGAAAGTTTAAATCAATTAAAATTGATGCAGATTTAAACAGGGCCACACTCGGTGCGGGAGTGATTAACCATGAGCTCGTTCCCGCATTGTGGAAAGCCAGGAAAAGAACCGGTAATTATGTTATAATAACAGATAGTTAGACCTGGGATAGATCCAAAGCTGATATTCTATTTAGCTACACTAGGGTGTGACTGTGTTTCAATCGTTGGCGCTGCACTCGGAGGAGGCCACGGTCGCCACCAGGGCGTCTACGGACTCCTGTCAGATCAAGTTACCTCTATGAAATTGCTCACAGCCAATGGAAATCTGGTTGAAGCCTCAGTAACTGAAAACCAAGATCTATTCTGGGCTATGAGAGGGGCGGGTCACAATTTTGGGGTCGTCGTTGAAATAACTCTTCGGCTCCACGATATAGACCCGGGATGGGGAGAAAGCTATTTCATGAGCGACTACTTTTTCGAACGAGAACAGCTCAATAGGATTGTAGAAGCGCTTAACCTAACTATAATGCGCCCGCAAGATCCAGAGCTAAATATATTCGTTTGGTTCAGACGGCGATATATCAAAGTCAGCGTACAGTATAGCGGGAAACTGCCCATTCAAGAGCTGATTCCGCATATACTTGCGTTAAAGCCGAATTATACTTCGGAAAAAACTGTCTCCTGGCCAGATATCCCAGTTTCAATGGGTCTTGGTGTAAAAAATCGGAGTTGTGAAATCGGATCTAACGAATATTCTTCGTCGGCTAGTGTTATGTTGGATTCACTTGAAAGTACAACTATTCTAGAGATTTTGGCCTTGGCCGATACTATTTCTGCCGAGGATAAAGTGTCTGGGATTGGGCAACGGAGCTTTCTATTTGTAGAATTATACGGGAGAGGGAAGTTTGAAGACATTGAAATGACTGAAGGTAGCATTTACGGACACCGTGACATGAGAGTAATAGCGTATGTGAAAACTAGAAGCTGCTTTAGAAAGTATATGCTAACAATTTAGAACATTTGAAACATCTTATTACAAAAAANGATTATATAGTAACAGCAGACAGCTTTGTGGACACCGCGAAGGGTTTACTTTTAAAGTATCAGCACGAAGAAAGAGTTTACATAAATTATGCAAATGGGGATGAGGGGGCACTTGCTTGGTATGGAACTGAAGCCAATCTTAAAAGGCTGCAAAAGTTAAAGCAAAGATATGATCCAGATGGTGTGTTTTCTATCTTCAGTCAAATTAGTGATAGAGCGCCCTTGGCCATGAAGGATGAATTGTGATATTTATGGATGTCACATATTTCGGCGCAAAGCTACAGCAGCATGTGCATGCATTTAAGAACTCTCACGCAGGATATTATGAACCTAATCAAAAGCTAGTTTTAAACGACAACATTTTCATACTAACAGCACTTCGACTGCGACTGTACTTCGGGTGTTGCTTCGTGTCAGATCCACCATTCTTTAGGATGATTGCAGTTGAAGTAGACTGCCTTTCTTAGTAACTATACTGAGCTGCAAACCTCGGTTTTTCGAAGTTCTATATTCTAATATGACTGTATTTCGAATTATCCATAAAATCCCTTCAATCAGCATTCTTTACTACACTTCGTACACCAAAATGTCTTTAACAGTGACCCTTCTTTGCATCTTCTAAACTGGGATATATGATTATAAATTGTTGAAGATAGCCAGGCAAATACCGACTTGGACGGCTATTCCACGTACTTAACACCAATATCTAGTATAGAGGGCTACTTGCTCTCCAATAACTGCACCCCACTTGTGAAACCTCCACTCTCTATCGAACTTGTCCTCATATAATATACAGGCAAGCTGAATGTGGGCAAGCGTACAGATGTCCATGATCCATCTCATCTACAGTTATTGCTCGCTCCATTTTTATCCGAAGTATTAATAAATACAAGCGTGGTCTCAGATTGGCCGACGTTTTTACTGTTAATGTTTTAGATCATTCAGACTTGTTGTATCCTATGCATGTCAGCTTACCCTGACTACGGATGTTACTCGCCGTGCGCTCGTAATATTATCCCGCCAGAGATGGAGTCATTGCACATGCATAAGCTTAAGCGAAGCAATCTGATTGGTATATACACTTGTAATTTTGCTGTAAATCATATTCAAATTTCGCTAATTAAAGTTTTATGCTCAACGGCATGTTGCATAATTAACCGAGCTATTAAAATATAATTAATCTGTCATAAAAGTTAAATTTGCATAAATTTGCATAAGTGACTCCATCTCGGGTGGTCGAGGGGATACGATTAAGATGAAACAGTTACGGTTGACCGAACAGGATGAGCGCAACCAACTATTATTCAGTTACTGTAGGAATTGCTCCCTGACGCCACATTTTACTTACAGTACTGTACCTTATGGCCTGTACTACATATGTGTTATGCATAATATATATAATTTGTAATATATTATACTAATAAGCCAACAATTTCCGGCCGTCAGCTAGAAATTAGCTGTGGTATTGGTGTAACGTGCACGGCCGGTGGGTTCCCTTCCCATTCTATGTTTAATATTTACTGTAATGCGTCGTTGCTACGAAGTGAGTATCACTTTGGTCGGCCGTAGCCGGCCCTAAAGTTGCCTACAAACATGGTTTAATGTGGCATCAATACTGTAGATCATTTATCCGCCGCCGCCTTAGGCTAAAAATGTGAAATGCCCTGTAAGACGTTATAATTATGGCAATACACTCACTGTAAAAACTGTGTAACGTCTTATCTGACAGGCTTTATTATCAAAGGCGATAGGGCTGCAGGGGATACTTGTTTTACTGTACTGTACAATTAACAGTAGCTAATCTTTACCGTGGAAAATAATTTTAACTACCCGTCTAAGGAAGGAAGTATCCGCTAGTTTTCCAAGCAATTTGTCTTAGAGACCTATGATCTACATTTTTAATTTGGATTTATTATCATCTTTCCTGTTAGGACAATGCTGGCTGACGTGTAGGAGAGCAGTGGGTAAGCTAGGGTTACAATTACCCCCCAAATACATGCCATTTCTCCATAAAAATCCCTGTTCTGATTCGTTTTGACCCTTGCGAGTGACATTTATTTAGGGGGAATACGTAAGTACTGTATTACAGCAAACACTTAATTGTTAGTTAAACACTAGGTTGTCTACGCTAGAAGTTTCTTCTTTCCATATACGGTTTGCATCTAATTATAGCAGCTAATAGGTTAATGCACCCATTAACATACTCGTATTCAACTGATACGATAATAATATTACAGAACTTATGAAACGGATCTCTTAGTCTTAACAAGGACATTAGTTAAGTTTTTTTAAATTAAATGTTCCATCTAAGCAAGATTTATGCACGATGTATGGGCAATGTATATTAAGATGATAAAAGGTAGCTGAATATAGTTCTAGTATTAATTACTCCGAAAAATAACCTCAAAGTTTTACAACTAATACTACTCTCTTGGCCTAGTTTACTTCCAAAAAGGTCCATGTAAGTAACATACGTCCGTACCACTACTTGCTTTGGTTTAGGGCAACATGGGCAGCTCATCATTGCATGGCCCTAGACACAATATATAAGGTATATTAGATAATTCAGATTCCGCTACTATTCTCATGGTAGCATTATTCAACTATGGCAATCTAAAACTACCAACACTCTAGTTGTTAGTTCGCATTCTTGTGCATTTAACACCTTCCTCAACCAAAGCACCATAACTGAGCGGACAGATTGCAAAATAAGGACACTTAAGTAAAGCATTTAAATTTGCAGAATAAAACTTTCTTCATTCATATCCTCCTATATTTTTCACTCTGCCTCTTTTACAATGACAGTTGAAAGCCGAAGCCATACCGGATGCTGGACATGCCGCCTAAGAAAGCGAAAATGTGACGAAAAGAAACCTACTTGCTCAGAATGTGTATTCCTAGGGCTTAATTGTCATGGATACGCAGAGAGGCCAACCTGGATGGATCGTGGTCCAAAACAAAAGGCACAATTGACAATAATTAAGCAAAAGGTTGCTGAAGCGACAAGACAAAGACGCATGAGCCGGATCCACGACAAATATGAGTCCTCCCTTAAAAGATCGTCGAGCAACCCAACTAGCGGCGACTCAAGCATCAACCTGGCTACAACTGCAACTACAATACCGCTTAGCCAGCTCACTGTTAGCCATGAGACATCTGTTTCCTATCTACCTAACGACCTCTTCCAGACTGAAAGAAATCAAATTCCTTTCACTTCCACAAATAGTATCGCCGTCCCTGATTTCGATAGTGCCATTGATACCTCTAAGTTCCATGCGCCTCTAAACGCAGCGACGTATCTTCTTCCTAACTGCTATGCTGCCGAGGATGATTTGATGTTCCAACATGAAGTTAGTTTACCAAAATATGATTTTACGCTGCATCAATATGCGAATTCTGCAGATGATAACAGATCTATCGAAGAGAAACCTCTAGATTCCTGCATTACCGGCAACAAGCCCACGCTAGCTATCAACGATATTGAAGATGCAATATTGTTAGTGTCGGTTCACCTGTAGCACGAAGTACGGTACGCAATTATACGTAATATACTCGTTGTGCTATTCCATGGTTGTTGTACGATTAGGGGTGGGAGAGCGAAGCTGTAGGAGCTTCGTAACCGCTATTCTACCAACAGTTAGCCTATTACATTAACAGAGTATTTCCCTGGCAATTTCAATTCTGTGCCTTCCACCGCTCGACTTTTAATCAAGGACATATGTTGTGGTTAATGTCCAAGTCACAATCCCTGTATCATGCAACCCTCGCGCTGAGTAGCACGCACAGAAGTCTCCAAAACAATTCGAGCCATCCATCAGTAGACATGAGTAATTGCGATCTTGGAGCTCGATATGACTTGGCGATCAGAAGTCTTCAACATGACTTACAAAACTCCAAATCCTGTGATGATATTTGGATCTTGAGCTGCATAGTGATGTTTTTGAGTTTGACTGTAGGTCAATTGATTTTTCTACTAGTTTCAAGTTGCTGATAAACAATTACCAGTTTCTGTACAGCTGCAATAAGATCGACTGGCTTGTGCATTTACAGGCAGGCACCTCTATAGTCGATGCTTGGATGGATCAGAACTCGGGATGCTTCAGTTGTCAGCCTGCTGGTGAACAGGAAGATCCCGAAAGTGTGAAAGAGTGCCCAAAGGTCTTCCTAATTGGTTTAATAATTAGATTTGACATTCTGTCAAGTTTAACAAGGGATTCAGCACCGGCACTGAGTGACAAATACCGGTATGTTTTAAAGCCTGTTGGCCACGGGATCCGCTTGGAAACAATTTTAGGATGCTGTGATTGGGTTTTCAGTATACTTTTAGACGTGTATGCTCTGCGCGATTGGAAGAAGACAGCTAAAGCTGCAGGATTATTGAGCTTGTGGGAACTAACATCTAAAGCCAGCACGATCAAGAGCAATTTAGAACGAAACATTGCACTTAACTTTCAACGAATGAGCAAACTTAAGCAAGACTTGAAGAATAGTAAGGATGAGAACGCTCAACATCAAGATTCGGAGTATAGTATATCTACAATGACACACATCTTTGCATGCTCTGTGTCAGTACTCCTAGAAGTAATTGTCTCGGGTGCTCACCCACAGCTTCCAGAAATCAAGAAGGAAGTGGGTCGTGCACTCGAATCATACGCTTATATCGACGACCTCAAATTATTGCATGCACTTTGCTGGCCTTTATTCGTAGTTGGGTGTGTGGCGGAACCAGAGAATTATGATATTTTTAGGACTTTATTATCATCGCCGAATATCACGAGGATCGAGACGTTCTGTGAGTTGCTCCAGCTTCTTGAGAAGTGTTGGGAGACTAGTGCAGATATAGGAACTGTTGAAGACGACTTTGATTTCACTCAAGCTCGCAAATATATGCCATGGGATCTACTCATTGCTTAGGCTATTAATTACACATTATCTCTTCATACATGGATATTTGATTCGTTTTGGTAAATGATCTTTCGAGGTAACATCAAACATACCACCAAATATTGATGTGTATTTGAAGTAGCAGACCACTGATATTCTATGTGGGACGTGTGGAGACAGCCCAAGATAAAAATCTGCCTGAGAATCTGTATTTCATGCCCATTGCAGCACCATACCGTGAGTCTCAAGAAGTGCCGTGCCATTCGACTTGCCTCGTATTACAGCTACTATCCCCCCTAAATATTTCACGCATACAAGGGTCAAAACTGGGATTATGACCAGGATTCGACTAAGATCATGAGATTATGAACAATGACTGCAAGAACCTTATGAGCTCATTTGGATAATATTCATAAAATAGAATCCCCACTTTACAAGGGTTATGCAAGGGTTTGAGCAAATGAGATCACGCAGATCACATTTTTACCCTTTTATGTGTGAAGTATAAAGGGGGGGGNATAGTATTTAACTTGTCTATCAAATCGATTCGAGCTACCATTTGTTTATACTTGTACCTCCCTACATATGTCCTTTTGCGAAATTACTTTGCACATCTAGTCAGCACTAACCTAGTATGTAAGGTACCACTGAAAATTATGCACAGTATTATAGATGAATCGGAGGAACCTATATTTCTTTACTTAAGACGATTAAATAAGCCCCTTATCTTGCGTGACCATCCGTGGGATATGCAGTAATTCGCGTCAGGTATCTGGCCACTTTTCAAAGAGCTATTACGGGCAGAATCTATGTTAGTTGGCATAATTATAAACAGATAAACTGAAGGTTTATATTTACTATCTTTGTGTCTCCTCTTTTGCTCTGCTTCTAACGTAGATTAACTGAATTTTTCACGATGGATCAGGTAAGAAACCGGCTCCTTTCCTCTTGTATTTGGAAGCTCTATGAAAGAGTGTAAGGCTGACTTGGGAATAGATAGACCGTAATTCTCGAAAACCATTAGTTCAAGATTTTGAATCAGCCTATGATCCACCTCAAGACCTCGAATTAGAATTGGAGGAGGAGGGCAACACTCCATCTTTTAAGTCTTATGAGAATCTTTTTGTTCGCGAGTCTAAATCACCTCGTTTAAGACGTCTTGTTCTCATAGTCATTACTATTACTCTAGCATCCTGGGGCCTAGTGGACCTATTACACCGTTGCTATGATGCCGTATCTTTTTCAACGAAGATGATATCGTCGTCCTCTTTATCCAGTAAAAAGCAACCTTGCTGGTGCGGAAACTCAGACAAAGAGGCAATCGCTATGGGGTGCCGGTACGATCATATAGCGGTAGACTGGCTACCAGATCATTGCATTGATGACGAATTGTCAGCTGAGTTTGACCGCGCTGGCCCAGGCCCTAATGGATCGTGGGCGTATTTTACTAAGGGACACGGCAATGAGACAATCAGCAACAACGATATTGACAGCTACGCAAGGGCTGGAACTGATTACTTTGCGACGCGTGAGTGGCATATTGCACATTGTTTCTTTACATTTCGAAAACAGTTTCGAAGCCGGTCAACAGGCAAGGCTGTAGAGCCATGGAATGATAACGAGGAGCACATTACACATTGTGAAAAGTATATATTAAAGACAATCAAACAGAAGCGGGAGTTGGGTGAGATCGAAACTCGTATCCTTGGAAAAGCTAGACATTAACCAAAGATACTCCCTTGATCTTCTTTGTATACTAAATCTTATATTTGTGGTATCTAAATACCCAATTTGCCTTTAGTAAAGTCCCCTTAGACTGTATTATTAAATACTTTACGTATAAATTTGTTAGCTATTGTAATAGTAATAATAACTCCCATATATAGTATTGCTGGCATTCAAATTCCGTTTTGTTGCATTTCTATATTTAATTAGATACTTATATGGCTGAACCTAGTAGTCCTAATAATAGGTAGGTAAAGCAAGTCACTGTACCAGAAAGCTCATTTTTCATATAAAGTAGCCATTTCATTATTTGGAATTGCGAAATAGTTCACACTGGTGAGTTCCGGTTATAATTAGCTATGAGGTTATAGTTACGAATTAATAAGATGGATGGCTGTTTTTTGTTTTAAAGCAGGCCGATTTCGCATGACAGTATTTAACACTTACGTCAACGCATAATTATACGGGTGCACGCAAGCTACAATCACTCTATAGCACTGTATCCCTGTTTATAGTTGAACAAATCTATCCGCTTTTAATTAGTGCTGACATTTATTGAACCGGAGACAAGTGCAATCAATTTGATAATGCAAACCGCATGCCTCCTCGTTCCCAATCTGAACCTAACAAACGACAAACTGTAACACGGAGAACCAGAAATTTCAACAACAGGGGGGAAATACCAGTAATAACTAAACTAGATCAATTTCATTCTAATCCTGCTTGGCTGAGAACAATGTACGCTCTACAATAATTGATGATAGTTTAAATGACATGCTTTCCGATGCTGAGCAGAGACAGATACATTGCCTCCTAATTAGAAAAATATGTCTAGTGCGTTCACGAAGATATCAACCAAATCCCCAATCAAAGCAGTAGAAGAGGTAATGAACTCGCCATCGTCAATGAAGTCGATAATGATAGATGACGAGTCGGATATAACATCCCAGCCGATTTCTGTCAAATCTGGCTGGGCGAAAACCGACTCAACAGATTCAAGCACTCCACCTGCGCCAACTGCTAGATCTTGGGTCGGTGCAATTGGACCAACATTTCCGTTGAAGACCATCCAAGCAATATCCTCTTCAAACTGTCTCTTAGTATTCTTTTGAGATGTGAAATTTTCTCGAAGACCAGGCAAGTACTCCCATGATGCTCCGTTCGCACTGGTTAGGAACCAGTCTCTCTGATAGAAGTGATGGCCATCAGTGAGAGCGTGGACAGTTCCAGCCGTTGCTGTCTCGCCAAGAGCGTTGACACCAATTTCGACTCCGTTGAAAACGATCGGAGTTGAATAATTCCATCGTCGAAGCTCCTTTGTGGTGTTCACGCTATGGACATAGTGGAATTCAGATACAACTGGAGCGCCTAAAGCAACGCTAACAATTGCAGCAAGTGGAAGAAGCATCTTGAGAGACTGAAAGAAGTTAACAAAAACTTCTAATATGGAAGAATATTTGCCGGATAATTACCTACAGATTTTAGAGCTAGCCTGAGGTGAATATTTGTCTGATGTCTGCGACGGTGAATGCTTTGCCGATAATAGAGCAGAATACCATAACGAGCGGGATGCCCTCATTTTATACATGTCCTATGAGTACTCTATTGGAAATTTTGTAACACTACAAATTTCCAAATGAAAAGTCAAATTACGAGCGAAATTCCCAATTGAATTAGTTGTGGAGAATAGAAGGTGGCACGAGTAAAAAGAAAATGATGAAACAAGGGAAGTCGAATCGGCACAGAAACACGCGGGTCAGCAGGCAGCTCGAATCGAGGTACTTGTCATCCTAACGTGTTGGCCACATCATTGTTGCAACCACTTTTAAACACCTCAACATATAATTTTAAATTACAATATCTTGACAACTATGAATCTGTTTAAGTAAACATTTATAGATTATAATGTGGGAGAACTGTCGGGTTGTACGGTTGGCTACGTACAGTAGCGATATGGTACGTGGTCGAGTTGTATGGCCAGTGCTGAGTGCAACCGACCAATCAGAAGGGAGGGTTCAATAGAATAGGAGAGGAGGCCAGTATATTCTAGCTACTACGGCTACTAATAAAAGTTGTATAATATTATATGAGTAGGATGTTTTATCAATTCAATGAATTAGCTTTTGCTCTTACTATATCTAAATCTAATTAAAAATATATAAAGGATTCTCAAGCAATTATTACAAAATAAAAANTTTACATGATAAGTGGAATTTGAAGGGTTGAAAGAAAATCATGGTTGATATGAGAGAATGAGATTTCGATTGAAGATTATATAAACTACTTTATTAATAATCTGCTTGGAAGGATTTGGAAGGCTATATAGAAAAAGGGAAATCCCTTAAGCTGGTAATCAATTAATTAAGCAATTAATCATTTCATGAAACGACGTTGTACAACTTCCTTATCTGGCTAGCAGAATGAGTAGTAAAACAATGGTGGACTGATCATTACTGTAACCCCCTTTCGTAACATTACTCCGATCAACGCTCTCTTATCAAATTTATCAACTTTTGACAATAATACTGGCCGAAATCCTTTTTCAGACTTCCTGCTCATTGAACTATGGTTATGATTCTAGTGATCTAGTTACATAACCTTGCAAGCTGTCTCTTCTTACTTTGTCTTCAGCCTAAACTCTTCCACTTTCTTCGATCTGTCTAGACAGACCCTAACTTCAAACACTTGCTAATCTCACTAAAATAACTAAACTAGCAGTCCTATTAGCATATCTCACCACTCTGTACCTTACACACAATAGACTGAAACTTCACACTACTGCTTGGCCCGTCAAAAGTTCTGACATCGAGATGTGCATGTAATGTAAACGCTTTGGCAGGTTGTAGGGTGACCTTGTTTTAAGGAACATTGGACTTCAAGGAGATCACTGTCTCACCTTTAAAAACTAAGAAATGGACGATAGGTTTTGCGAATGCACCTAGCTGGGATATAATGCAAGAAAACACCTTCATCAGCAGTATTGTCAAGGGCCTGTGCCAGGATCTCAATGTCAAGATTTTCCATAAGTTTAAGAACTTTCCGAAATTGAACTTTGCTCCTCATTCCACGTGTGATAATTATCTTATAGATCGCCACATCCTGGTAACATGCACCTACTCGACATCTAGCTTCATTAATAGCACAATCCTTGTCTGTGAAGGTTGAGATAAAAGGGCTGTTTCTACGAGACTATCTGTTTGGGTGACATGATACAAGTTTGTGTAACTTGCTTCTTTCTCCAAACGTTTCTGGCCAAAAGCTGACCTCCACTCCCGATCTTGCATAAACACCGTTGTATCTCCAGTACGTTTTTGAGTTGGCCTCTTCAACACGGTAAAAAAAGCATGGTTTAAATGGCATGACAACAAATAGTCAATTACGAACTCAAAAGCCAGCACAATGAAGAAATAATAACGGAATAAATAGATAAAACTAGGTTTGGAATAGGAAAAAGGAAGGGAAGGGAGTAGTTTCGACGAAACGTAATACTAAAATTATAGTTAACGTTATAACCAGAGACTTACATAATCGCCATCGTAGCGCCAGCACCTTGAAAGGAAACTGCAGATCCTATTTCAAAAGGATTTAGTCAAACGAGTTATCTAGCTGGAAAAGAGATAGCTTCTTGCGCCGAGATTGGGCAAGAAAAGCCCATCCTGGCACGTTTTGCATACTTTGGAAGCTGCTGGAATTTCAACAGCGGTTTGAACGTCCGGAACTCATGAATTCTTGAGAAGGCAGCAGCAAAAAGCTAGGAACTTGGATATCACACAGAACATTATTGGTCTACGTTTCTTTATATGAGAAGTTGGAGGTTGCATCCTGTGACTGTTATTACACGAAGACGCGTCTGAGATACTCACACCAACTCAACGTGAAAGCACATGAGGGTGCTAACTAATGGAGAAAGAGTCCTTGGTTATGGATGTGACTAAATCCACACGGCAAAATCCATGTACGATTAAACCCTCACCACCTAAATTACAGTGAGTATAGTTGTTGATTGGAAGCACTATGACTATAAGGAGCACAGTGCTTGCACTCACCATTAACTGATTCTAGCGACCCTTAAACCAATTCTTACTACACATTTAACCAACCATAACGGTTACAGTTAGCTGCTGTGACCGTACTAAAATTTTCTATCCTCTCGACCACTGGAAATGGAGTCACTTATACACATATATGCAAATTATACTTTTGACGGATTTTCTTCGATTTTAATGGCTTGGTTAATTATGCAACATGCCGCTTAGCATAAAACTCTAATTAACGAACTTTGATATGATTTATTAATCAGATTGCTCCGCTTAAGCTTATGCATGTGCATAACTGACTCTATTTCCACTGGTCAAGGGGATAGATCTTGGTGCTAAATAATCGTGCCTTACTGGTGACGCTTCATAGTACGTATACCAAAATGCTTTCAACCCTACCTCTTTTAACTCTAATAGTCACTAAACAATTTCGAATTTCAAAGACGGAAGGGAATCGGGGTTTAATGTATTTCATTGTCAAGGCTAGACCTATCAATTAAATAATGATCGAGGCTCAATACAACTAACTCTATGATACAGTCCCCCCGAATAAAGGTAAATGGCTTGTGCAGTGGCAACGCAGAAATCGTCACTTTTTATGTTGCCACCGCAAAGACCATTTCGCTTTATTCAGGGGGAGGGACTGTATAGTGGTGATCCCATAATGATACCTCACCTAATACCATCTAATTCCCCTTATTTTTCGTTGCAGCGGCGGCTTCCTTCGCTTTTATTTGAGCCTCAGTGTGATGAGCCTCTCTCTTGCCACCGGCATTCTTCTTTGCAGCTGCTTCCTTCGCCTTTACTTGAGCCTCAGTATGATGAGGTTCCCTCTTACCACTGGCCTTTTTCTTTGTAGCTGCTTCCTTCGCCTTTATTTGAGCCTCAGTGTGGTGAGCCTCGCGCTTGTCGACCCATGAACCGAACTCATCTTCCTCAGCATCCCAAGGACCAAACTCATCCGCTGGGGGAGTTTGAGGCCCACGCTTACCACCAGCCTTCTTAGCTGCTGCTGCTTCCTTCGCCTTTATTTGAGCCTCAGTGTGATGAGCCTCGCGCTTGCCACCGGCCTTCTTCTTTGTAGCTGCCTCCTTCGCCTTTATTTGAGCTTCAGTGTGGTGAGCCTCGCGCTTGTCGACCCACGACCCGAACTCATCTTCTTCGGCATCCCAAGGACCAAACTCATCCGCTGGGGGGGTTTGAGGCTCACGCTTGCCACCAGCCTTCTTAGCTGCTGCCGCTTCCTTTGCCTTTATTTGAGCCTCGGTGTGATGGCGAGCCTCGATGTCAGGAAGTATGACGTGAACTTCCTCAGTGGCTACAGCTGACCTAGAATCCTGAAAAAGATGAGTTAGAATGGTGTTAAAAAGCACGAATAATGGAGACAGCTTACAATATGTCGCCGCTCAACGTCCTGAGTTCCTGCAATTGGGAAACCAGCGGAAAAAGGAACCGAAGTAAGGAGGCCAAGAAACAAGGCCTGAACGATAGACTTTGAATGCATATTTGAAATTTTGTAAAAAAGAGTGCTTATACCAGAGCGAACGAAGTAAAACAAGGACTGGCCGGCAGTCGACTAGAGAAAATAGTTGAGAGAAGGAGAGAAGGAGATATGGAAAGATGGGATGGGATGAGATGAGATGAGATGAGATGAAAAGCGAAAGCATGTTCCTCTTATGTACTGCTTCGATACACTGACTACGAGCTACCATTAACGAGACAAAACGAATAGTAGTCGAACTCAATTACCTAGCAGTTTTGGCATTTCACTAGTTTCAAACTGCTACATGTAATGGTGAGACAGCTCGATACGTAATAGAATGCATTTGTCTCTATTCAATTCTATTTCGTTCGCGTACGCTTGCCAGTAGAATACAGATCGATATGTATATCGAGAAACCCTGCGAAACTTAGCTTGTAACGACCCTCCCTGGCGGTTCTACGAAACGCTTGGAGCTCTAGGGGAGACAGGGTTTAACTAATACTATAACGGAAAGGATCAATAATTCTTGAGCGTTTACAGATTGATCAGTCTTTTCTAGCCATCCTGGCATGGCGAGCGCCAGGAGATCTCTTTCATTTTCTCTTTACCACCACGAACCGCTTTACTACACCCTCTTTAACTCTACATTTTTGAATTCTCTTTACTCAAGCATCTGTGGAAATAATATTCATTTCACCTAAAGTTATCATGGCTTTCGAATATCGATCTATGAAGTTGGCAGCTCCTGACGAGAAGCCAGGTCGCTCATCGACGGATTCTTCCACAACCGTTGACAACCTCACTTACATATCACAAGACTCAGAATTGGGTTTATACAAAACATCTCTTAGTCAAAAAACATCCGTTTGGTTAAGATCAAAGTGGATATGGGTTATCCACGCTACATTACTCCTTTCTTCTTGTGGAATACTTGTGTTCTCGCTCTGGGTTCGGTCATCAGCGCTGTATCATGCTCAGAAATTTTCAGCATGGTGTGAGTTTTTTCAGATAGAAGTATTTTTTATAAGAGATTTTTTACTGACATCGCACAGCACCGGCTGATGTGTCAGTGCGATATGAACATGTTCGATACAATATAACTACCAAAGGAAATCCCTTCGTCGGCGCCAGCCCGGAAGTTGATAGAGCGTGGAGAGAAATTTCGTACGACAGTGAGTATTACACTTTCTACCTACCTAGAGTTGAATGCAGTGTATTGATATTGGACATGTACTAGTGGGTGACCAATGGATCTCAAAGGCAGATCTCTCAAAGCTTGATATGCCGGAAACCTCCTTGATGGTTGATCATCCCACTTCGGGGGAAGAAGGATATAGAGTTGGAATAGAAGTTTTCCATCATCTTCACTGCCTGAATCTCCTGCGAAGAGTCACCTATAAGGAATACTACGAACCACTTGGTGGTGAATTTGAACACGGCCCCGAAGCTCTCCAACAACACACTGGTAAGCACGCATGGCCACTTTCTCGAAGGATGAGGATAGAACTGACCGGCGGGCCTAGATCACTGTATCGAAGTGCTTCGCCAAAACATTCAATGTAATGCTGATATAGGCTTGTTCACCTTCTACATGATCCCCGGCGACCCGCTCGCTTGGCCAGAGCTCAATTCGAAACACGTATGTCGCAACTTTAAAGCAGTGCGCGAGTGGGCGGTAGCACATTCGGTAGGAAACATGGAGATCCTTGAAGATGACGTTTAAATTAAGTGTATAATACCGGTACAGTATATTAAATCATAGTAGATAGCAAAAAAAAAGCACCATTATTAAAGATTCTTAATCCATACATTTTTTTTTTTTGGCGAAGTTGTCGTATTAGGTCAAATAAATTCCCGTCTACGTTTAGTATAGCTCCGTGATTGATACGTAAACAAATGATGTTGAGTACTGTGGTCTCGTAGTCAATATCTTTAAATAGCTACCAATAAATGCTCTTAGAATTTTAGCCCAGGTTATCGAAGCGACTCGGAGAGGATGGCGTAGAAGTTAATACTTTCCGCAAGGCGCGCGCCGTAACGAGCTCCGACCCGGCGCTGTCAATAGGTCCAAGTCAAGTCAAGTCTAAACCTTCCCCGAAGTCAAGTCACAGGTTTGACAGATCCAGTTTCACTAAAAGATCTTAGATCAAGCTCAGTTAGGGGCGTTGGCTTGTCTCGGCGGGTAGAATTGCGGAGAGCCCTAGTGTGTTACTCGCTAACGGGCGCCAATTAATGCCTCATTCTTAGCCAAGATCGATAGGGGCTAGTCTAGGTCCTTATTCTTTCACACAGGGGAGACGAAACAGGATAGAGAGTCTACAAATAAGGGGTGGAGAATAACCAGTCCCCCACCCGCTTACTAAGCGGTCCGTAGTTACCCTCCTGTTTCAAGTCGCTTGAGGTTGGAAATGTCTGTACTCCGTCGTGAAAGTATCCCCCAGGCCCCGCATCGTTTCAGTAATTGAGGCTGGAATTGAATGGTAGCTAAAGATATTGGCTACTAGACTACCAAACATTCTTCGTTTATCATGAAACCACACTAAACTTTGACACAGGCGATCTACGGTGCACTCGGGGACAGAACTTGGCATTACAAAGGCAAAACCTGCCTTTGCCAATGAGGCATTAAAGGTAGCGCTGATAGAAAGGAGTGCCTCACATTTGATTCCATTCCAGACTCATGTTATGGTATCTGAAACTACTGTTTTATCGATGCCCCGAAGCACATCTTCGAGTAAAGCCATCTACAGAAGCTTCTTTCATTCTCCTGATTGACAAAATATTTCCATTTTTTTATTCAATTCTGAAGATTGTTCACTTGGAACAGCATATTGATCTGCTTTTGTCCTTTATTGCGAGAGATACAGTATAAAGATGACACCAAGGGACAAATACTTGCACCTCAGAGAAGATATCCTTGAGCATAAGTTCGAGGAGGAAGATCTCGAAGAACTTGGCTCCGACACAACAAAAGCTGCTTCTGATGAGGCCATCGACAAATCCCACCTTCTTCCGCTCAGACATTTCTCGGATCCATCGAACACATTGTTGGCTCAGAATCGAGCAATAAGAAGAGTAGAGAAATCCAGGACAATCTGGGCGTGGCTCAGATGGGGGACAGTCATTGGACTGCAGATAATTGTGATAGTACTTCTGTTGGTGAGGCCGAGAGAGAATGCGATATCAAAAGATTCACCAATTACATTAAGTGCTGGTGATAAGTCGGTCGAGACCGGTGGGGATATTAATGGATTGTATAATACATGTAAGTACCGTGTCACCTGGTTAATTTCATCACTTTTGTTTCATATCTGATAGAATGCAGTATCCCATTCATATACGTTTCTCAAACCCGAGCAGGAGAAATATGTCCCTAATATGACTACAAACGATAATCGAATGGAAGTACGGAGGAATTGGGATTTATTGATGCCACGTAAGAGACTCCAAAATTGATATTTTCTGAGCGCATTTATTCACAGCCTTCACAGTGGGCAGCGGAAGCGTATCTATTCCAAATTATCGCGATTATCCTCTCCTTGGACAACCAATTATCGATGATCCCATTCGTTCCGGACCATTGTTCGAAGCATCATGGACGCATTCACTACACTGTGTAAGTTAGCCTACCTGTTTCCCTACAAATTATCCCACCACTGTTCAGCATGCTAACCCTATTTCATTCATACAGCTGTACTATGCCGTTGACAGCTACCACCAGCTCGTACTCAACGGCCCAAGTGAGAACGACAACCCTTACCATGCCGCTCACTGTTTTGAATACCTGCGTAACAGTATCCTATGTAACCTTGACATGACACTTGAAGGATCAATGTCTACGTCAGATGATAAGGATAAAGGCCAACCACATATCTGTAGAAATAGAGAGGAGGCAATTGCTTGGATTGAAGCCAGGAGGGTGGATGATGCACAGGATATTGTTGGCCCATAGAAATTCTATTTATTTGACTTTTGTCGAAGAACTGCCAGAACCCAATCCACGCCAATACGGGGTACTGGGAAGTTAAGGAGAGGAGCTCTAGAGTTAGGAAAACGATCTCTATCGATGAAAATGCGGTATGTTGTCGAACACGGTCCACAATTAGAAGAATACTTATAAGGTGATTCGAAATGATGGCAAAATGCGTAGAACAAGGCTATATCTACTCTAGCACAATGATCCTTAGGGGTTGTGGCATAGATGCCGATTCCCATTATTAAAGTTAAAGAGGCGGAATAAACACATGGTTCATAGGTATGATTACATTCGCGATAGAGTAATAAGCTTATCACAATAATCCCGTTGTTGGATACTGAAAAATTTGTAAGGTAAAAAAACCTGAACATATCTCATAGTTACATTTGCAGTTTATTATACGGCTGTTACAAGTATATTAACTGATGGCTATATGAAATTTTTTTAGCTTTAAAAAAAAAATATAATAGTAAAATATAAACAAAAAGTGGAAATAGTATTGTCCCGAGCAGACTTTCAGAATAATATGGAGATTTCCGTACATTACAAGTATTTATCCTTTACTTAGTAAGAATCTGTCATCTTGTTAAATTAGCTACTTAATGAGTCGTAATGATTTCCAACAGCCTGTTAGAAATGTTACTAATAGTCGATGAAGATGGTCACACGATCGCATAATGTAAATAGATCTAGCTAGATACTTATCGCCATTGCAGCTCGTATTGCTTATGCTAACCTATTGGGCTTCACAAAGGTAGTGTCAGCTGTCATTCAACCTTTTTGACGTAGAAATACATTGTTGCCTTTAGTAAGAGATTATGGTACTGGATATGAAAGCTTCCGAGGATCGGAGCGCAGAGTCGATGATCCTGGATAGCTCTTTCTATATTATTATGTTATATAATTTTAACGCTAAAAGCTTTAGTCCAAGGTGTTGTACATTTTTACCGTTGAAAAGCAGGATCGCAAAAATAACATTGTGCTTGATCTGTATGGATGGTTCAGAAACAGTACTTAGGATTAGTTTTATACTACTATTTAAAGAACGACAGGTGTTAGCGCCATATTCATATAATTAACATGACTAATTTTAAGATATGATCTCTATAAAACTAATCTTCATGCTCTTAATACCTAGTTTCCTAGGCAACCAGGCAACCGAATCACCCAAGTCACAAACGCCCCGGAAGATAACTATTCCCTTATCGCGGATCTATGCGTTCCTTTAATTATCTTATTGTTACGAAGAACATCTTTAGACGCTTGCTGCTTGCATACTTCTCCTAGTCACTTCTTATCTCCAAAAGCACTATTTCAGCTAATTAATTCTCTCATTTCTCTAATCTTTCATCTTCTATACCAATTGCTCGAGGGATTGCTTCCCAAAGTCAACAATGGAAATATCGATTTCAGCAGAACAGTTTACTCTCTTTCCACAACTGCCACTAGAATTACGACGTGCTATCTGGAAGGCATGCCTTCCACGCCGGATTATGGATGTTGACATGCCAAATTTTCACGAGGGCAGTTACTGCGAGCTATGGCACACCTCTAACATCAATGCACGAGTTCCAATTATTACTCGAGTGTGTTGCGAATCAAAAGAGGTGGCATTCGAGAATGGCCACATCATGCAATACGATCCTAGAGCTCCATATTCTTCAACTGTGGTGGAGGTTTTCAAATATCACTGGTTTTGTCCTGCCACTGATATTATCCATTTAAATGGATCATCGTCTCTTCCTTACTTGGTATGGCAAGCAGCCAGACTGAAGACTACACCTTCGATCTAGGCCAATATTCTGCAGGGGTATGGCCCTTTCATTCCTTATTTACAGGAATCTGAATCATTCAACTTGCTTGAAAAGGGGAAGAGCTATCTAGCTACTATAATGATGATATGCCTTCACATTGACCTCGAACAAGCAGCGAAATCGGGCTTATTTGGGAGGCTGGTAGAAGAGCGTATCAAACTAATAGATGCTATGGATAAAGACACCATCCAGAAATACCATCGGCTTTGGTCTTCAGGGCCACAACAAGACAAGGAGCCCTCAGACGTTTTGAAGTAGCCTTATCGACAGATTTTCCGACTCAGATTGAGAATTGGAACAGTGATGTTGACAGAGCATGGTTAGGCAATAAGTGTGCCCAGGCTCAAACAACTAATTATGCCGGCATCGAAACCCCTAAAGATGTTTGGACAGTGAACAATGATGAGCCTCGTTGGAAAGATCTTGTAACCGTTAGCATACCAGCTAGAGTGCCAAACAAGAATCACCCTTGGACTAGAAAAGTGTTGGAAGAGCGGCCTCGATTCACTCCAGTTATTATGGTCAGATTTTGTGAAGAAAAGTGTTATCTAAGAACACATAATTAGCAGCGTAAGCAGTGTATGTATGTTTATCCGTAACGATTAATAGAACTAAGCTTGCGTTCAAAAGATTGAATCGCTGCTGCTATACTTTACGTGTCAACTTATATGTCCTTTTCCAGTGGGATGGTCAGGAGGATATATTTCAAACTTGAAATCTTATTTATACATCTTGTTTAATGAAAATCGGTAGTATATCTCCATAGACTAGCACAAAGCTCTCTTACTGAGGCTATTCGTATCGATTTGGTTGGTAACAAACATATATCTGAGTTGAACCATTGAACTAATTTCGGTACAGTAGATTCGTATGGCTATATATATAAGTCTCTACATCTGAATCGTATTCAACGACCACTTCCTCTTGTGCCTCAGTCCTCCCAAACAATATTATCTATGGTACCAGTTCCCAAATAATCACCTTGCCTATTGATACCAAATCTCCTAATCTTGGAAGACAGAGGGGTTACATTAAATACAAAATTTCAGTTCTATCTTATGACAAGGGATTGAGGGGATAAATAACAATAGTTTCGGTATGATAGTTAAAAGTCACCACCATCTACTGGGTGAATTATGGAATTGGCTAAGCATTTGAGATAAACATTGGTGTTATCTTATTTCTCTAGTTCTAGTAAAAGTAAATTTTCATTTGGTTAACCAAATACGACTCCCCTAGCCGTGTTTTTGAAGACTTTGACTAAAAACTAAGTATAATACCTCCTAATGTTCTTTTCGGAGTTTTCACCAAAACCAATTTCTCCCCTATTTTTTGCATCAATTCGCTTATTAGAAATCCAATACTGGATAATGTTAAATGATACGAATATGATAGCGGTGGATATCAAACAGACGATCACTGTCCATCCTGTATGGTACTTTGGGGCGTCCTTTGCTTGGAACAGTTGACTCCCAACGATTCCAGAGCAATTTGCAGACATGATGAACATTGCCATGCGGATGGAGCGTTCACCGGGTGAACGTGCGTTGAGAGCGAGCCAAGAGCCATTTACTGCGTCTGTGAAAAGTGTTAGATGACTTGAAGTAGAACATAAGGGGGTTCTTACGCCATGGGCTGCCAAATCCAATAGCAAGGGTGAGGAGAGCATATCTTCCAGTCTTATTCGTAGAATTCGTGACAGCTAGAATAAGATTGCCGAGCTAGAAGGGGAATTATTAGAATGTGAAGCTCACTAACAAGGTGGGATCTACACTTACTGCAAATGCCCACCAGATAATCACGAATCCCAAGACAACGGGGCCACGTCTCTTTACTCGATCACTAAGGAGGCCCATTTAGTATTAGACAAAGATATCGGGTGAAGTGGCATACGCAATCCAACCAGCAGACACATTAGTTACAAGCAGTACCCAGCCACCGACGGATACGAGGGCATTAGACTTCAACGCGGGATATCCAAATGAATGCACGAGTGTTGGTGCGTATGACCAAAACACACCGCTCGGCGCTAAAGCACAGATGGTCATTAGAAGATGAGGATAAATTCTCCAATCGCTCAACTATGAAGATATTAGCATTTGGAATTGTACTGAGAGGGGTGACTCACAGTAGAGGTAAGTTCCTTGCGAGTAATGTTAGATCGGCCGGTTGCTTTTGTCGGATCATCAAGGAGGACTCGCTGCCGAATAATATGCAGTTCCCGGTCTGAGAAATATTGTACTCCTAATAACGATTTTGCCTTACTTGGAACACCTGGGAACAGTGCCGCAAGGATAAATGATACCAAGATGGTGAATAAACCCTCAAGCTACTTAAAATTAGCTATATTGTTTGTTGGTCAATCTGGAGAACACCAGATTCACTTACAATGAAAAGCCATTGCCATCCAGTAAGCCCAGCTACGCCTCTCATATGAAGACTATATTAACAGTCAGCAATAATAAAACAAGTTTCCGGAAACTAAAACTCACATCCCATAGGCGATAAGACCAGTAGCCGCTTGGGCTCCCATGTTTCCAATGAAAAACCACGCAAATCGTTTACTTGTTTCATCTCTTTTGTACCACATGGTTATAGTGAAGAGGCCTGCCGGAATGAATCCGGATTCGCAGAGTCTTGATGTCTCTCGTCAACACTTGATATAGGGGAAATTACACACTTATTATCGAGGGAGACTCACCCAAGGAACAATCTCGTGACGTAGTAAGGACTGAGGCCTTTTTGAAATGATTGGAAAGTTGCAACGAGACCCCTGTGACGGTAAGTAATGGTTGCATATATACACTATTAGATTATGAATTCACTGACCAGGCAAATATTTGACTGCTTATCCAAATTGAGGGACCAAGACGGTAAAGGATGAGATTACTAGGAATCTATACGAGATTAGTTGAATGTTTAAGAAAGGTTCGAACATGGAAGCATGGTTTTGAATTCTTACTTCTAAAAGAACAATACCAAGTGACATGAGCTGTTGGCCAACATTGAATTGGTCCTGTGTAATCCCAACATCCTTTAAAAAGTTATCCGTGAGAGTGTTTCCACTATGGCCATTATTAGCAAAAGTACATTATAAATTACTCGATGGCAATAGGTCAGTTGTGAACTTACATGTTGCCACGATCAAGTTGGAGAGCAACGAAGCCAAGCATCAAAAGGGGCATGACAATACAGTCAAGCCTATGAAAGAAAAAAAACATTTAATTTAGTCTATTTTTCGATGCCACGAGTAAATGAAATAGCAGTTTGCTGGAGAGGCCCTCTCACTTCCTAACTATCTTTCTCTCCTCCTCCTCTGTCCAGTCCACAATGGAGCTTGCCGAGCTGTCATTCTGCGAATCTTCAAAAATGTGGCCTTCGATGGTCGCGGAATTCTTTTCATCGCCCTGATACAGATTTTGCTGGACTGTAGCCGCCATTGTAGTAGACCAAGTCTCGTGGCGATTGGTGGTGTGAGATCGAGAGCACGCCTTGAAGCAATTGAAGGAACAGAGAGGAAGTTACTTTGCAAGGGTATCATCTACATATACATGTGAAGAGAACACGGACCACACAGGTTAGCAACAAAAAAATGTTTATTTACGGCAGATTCTTGTAGACTGACACCCAGTTTGGGGTTTAGTCCAAAACTTGATATTCTCTATGCGGCCACGGGAGGATTCGCCATATCTCTGGGATATTTGCATCATTGCCCACCTTCCAATGATGACTCCTGATGCCAATCAAGAGTGGGCTCAAGAGCGGGAGGAAGTCAGTGCAACGTGCTATGGTCGTAGGAAAATGATTCGAGTGGCTGACTTCCTCTTGCAATAGTAGGTGATGGGAGGATCTGGAGGACTGATTAATGGCTGATTGATACAAGCGTTTGTCCGCCAGTTGGCGATAATGTCATCATCTGGTTGGGGAATTGAGCAATTGCAGCTCTCTCAAGCGTCGAAGTCTCAATGAGGCTGATGCCACATTTGCTGTGATTGTTGTTGTTGCACTTGGGACATTGCCGGTAGCCGTGCATTTGCGGTGTTGTGGTGAAGATGATACCATTTCCCCTAGCGATTACAACATTCAACACAGTTCCTAGGCAGAACACATTGCACCCCACAGCAACTGACTGCAGGTATATAGAAAGCAGGCATGGGCATAGATTATCAAGTATTATTATTATACGGTTGTAATTTCTAGAGCATAATTAGAAGTATCAAAGGAAGAACAAAATCAAATAAGTTTTGATACGTCTGGAAGAAGGCAATAAGACAAGATGCCGAGCCCTAAGGTTGAAGCTTACAACCACATCTCCCCCGACTCTGGTTTCCCCATCACCCTGCATCCTAAGTTCAACCCCAGAATCCGTGACCATCTGCCCCAGGATCCTCCACATCCACCAAAGGAAGTAGCAAAAGACCGTTCTTCCTTCGCGGATCCAGAGAAGAAGGCATTGTTTAGCGTTGCAAAACCCGTCGATTTGACCGAATCTATTGGAACCGTGCTTGAGGGTGTCCAGTTATCCCAACTGAATGAAAAGCAGCTTGATGAGTTGGCCCTCCTGGTCAATGAGCGAGGCGTTGTCTTCTTCAGGGACCAGGATCTCACCACCGAGCAACAAGTGAAGCTGTTTGAGCACTATGGCGAATTAGACAAGCATCCAGCTCAAAAAAACCAGCGACATGTGACTATCAAAGGTAGCACTGAGGACACACGACAACTCAATGTATACACGCCGTGGACTCTAGGAGATTTCCATGCCGATACTTCTTTTGAAATAAATCCCCCAACTTACTCAATGCTAAGAATGGAAGAACATCCCCCCGTTGGAGGTGACACTGCGTGGGTATCTCAATACGGACTATACGATGCTCTAAGTGATGCTATGAAGAAGTTTGTGGATGGTCTCCATGCAGTGCACACATCTCGTCATCAATGTAAGAGAATCCATTCTATTTTCTTTTCTAGTTAGAGTGTCTGTAATAACTTCCACTATCAGACGACACAATCCTTGACCTTTGGGGCGTCTCACCAAACCGAGCTCCTGTCGATTCCCACCATCCAGCCGTCCGCACCCATCCGGTTACAGGTCTTAAAGCGCTCAACGTAAACAACGGTTTCGTCACCGGGTTCGCAGAGTTGAAGAAAGAAGAATCTGACAGATTAGTCGACTTCTTCCGCTACCACATCCACTCTGCAGATGATCATTACGTACGATGGAAGTGGCAGGTTGGCTCTGTTGCCATGTGGGACAATAGATGTACATTGCACCGAGTCATTCCTGGTACATACAAAGAAACGAGACGAGGTGTACGAACGACAGTTTTCGGAGAGAAACGTAAGTATTTCTGCTAATTACTATTAAGAATATGCTAAGCTCACCATGCTGCAGCATACTTTGACCCTAAGAGTGAGAGTCGAAATGAACGAGCCCAAAGACTAGAGAAAGAAAAGGAGAATGGTAATTCCACAAATGGAAAGGCTACCAATGGCCATGCTACCAATGGACATACTAATAGAAATCACGCTAATGGTAACGGGGTAAATGGACACACTAACGGTCAAAGCTAGGGCCGTTCATGATTCGTAAACTTAAGAATAGTTAATCAGAATCATGTTGTATAAATTCTTTCTAATACCTCAAAGAAAATCCGGTTAAAATGAATTAAAATCGATCAAGAAATGAATCCCTGAAACCAAACCAAAAGTCAAAGAGTGTGTCTAGAGTTTAGCCTTAACAATCTCCCCCAGCACTCTTCCCGTCCCCCCAATACTCTCCCAATATTTATCCTTCAATTCCAAAATCTTAAACCCCAACACACCCCATTCATCCTGCCACTTCGGCAACTCATACGCCTCCGTACCTTCCGCAGGAGGCCCAGCGAAATCCCTCAACCAGTTGAAATACTCTGCGAGATCAGGTTTGATCTCATGGAACTTATTTGTGGGACCTTTGTATTCCAGTCTCTTTCCTTCCCAATCGTGTTGTTCGTGAATACCAGGCAATGGTCGCGAGCGGCCGGCGAAGAAGCGGGCTACGGCTATGGCCTGGTATTCGTAGACGCGGAAGGAGATTGCTGCTTTTATCTATTGATTTTTTCTGCATCAGTTTCTATAGAAAGAGAGATAGACAAGTATCTTTTATGTTTTGTAGTATGCTTGCCGGGAGTGGTAGTCACATACCTGTCCAACTACCGCCAGAGTAGGATCCCCAATTTTGAAAATATGCTGATAAAATCCATCTAGCCTATTCTGTTCCGTCACGGGATTCCCAGGTAAGAAAGCATACGAGAGCTTGTACCCCGTCGCAAAGATAACTTTGTCAAAGTCCCTGGTTATGCTTCCGTCCGCAAATTCGATTAATCCACCACCGAAAGGCGAAACCCGCTTGATTTGTGGTTTTCGAATAACATTTGGCAGGTTCCAGACTTTCTCAAGTATTTCGTTGAATCCCCGTTGCGAGAGGATGAGTGGTCCCTGAACGATCGAATGGAGGTCATCGACCAGGTCTGATGCGGATACACTACCTCCCACAACAATGACTTTCTGTTAAATATACATGTCCGTTAGCTATTTCCTCGAGTCGCTAGGAAAATAAAAAGGGGAAAATAACCAGAAAGGAGAAAAACAGAAAAAAGTTATTCAATCACCTTATTCACATAGTCACCCACCGACCTAAACGCCTTCGAATGCTCAAACTTATGCGGTAACTCCCTAGCTGTCTCAGCGAGTCCCTCAATGGGTGGTATATTTGCAAGCGTATAATGACCCGACGCAGCAATCACCGCATCGAACCTCTCCTGCCACCAATAATCCTGATCTCGCCGCCATGAAGCACGCCTGAGCGACGCAAAGTAAGAATCCATTCATCGCCAATCTTATCAGTCTTCTCGACGGTCGTGTTTAGTGATAATAGATGGAGGTATGGTGTAAATAGGTCCTCTAGGTACCGTGCTACAGTCTGCCATGGTCGTGTTGGGTTGTCCCTCCCGTAGCGCGTAACTGAGTGGGCTGTGTTTTCTACTGGGAAGGGGGCGTAGGTGAAGGCCATTGCTAATGCACCTACATTGCTATCTAGAGAGTTGTATAGACCAGTTCGAGTGGATGGATCTTCTGGTTCAGAGGGGTTCACTGAAGGGAGTTTCTCTGGAATTGGAGCCTGTCTTACTTTGTTCAGGGTTGAGAAAGTGTCTGGCTCTTAATCGTATATCCTATCGACTCCTTTTAGTTTAGGCTTATTTTAACTTTTATTATAATTAATATGATCAATTGGATGGATTGATATTTATTATTTTTCAAGGAAATCTTTTGTTCATACCATGTTCCTCCCACTTTATCTCTCCGTTCAAAAACTCGGATAGTATCAAAAGTCCCTTCCTGTGATAGGGCACGAACTGCTGAAAGGCCTGAGGGGCCGGCACCAATAACCGCAACACGTTTAAGTGGGAAAGGCATCTTTAAATTCCTTAATCAATTCGCCAAGTTATACATATAATCAGAGTAAGAACAAATACTTGGGTTAAACTCCCCAAGATACCCCGCCAATTTGAGATTTAGAAGAAGCAACAATTCTAGGTCTTATATAACAATGTCAATGAACATCGTGGGTTAGGCTACGATATATATAGCTGTACTACATTCATGATATAAAGGGTGGGGCCCGAAGACGAAGACGTGAGTATAGGTCCCGAAGGTGACATTTTTTGGCCCTTTTCCCTGAATAATTCCTATTCCGTCCAAAAAAGGCCACGTATCATAGATATAGATAAGGTATCTATGCAGTATCATTTCGGCAGCTACGGAATTTAGACCAACATTTGTTCACTGTTGGGATGTAGTTATCAGGGTATTAGATCACGTCAAATGTTGCATGGATATCGTGTTTAAGGGTGTTTGTTCTCGAATGGACCAATCGGCAAGCAGCCAACCACGAGTGGCTCTCCTTCTAGAATAAAAATATTTCATTAATATCCTCAGATTAGATATATAATTACATACGTAGAGCTGAGTCTTTGCTTTTTATTCAGACCTTGCGATCAAGTCTCCCAATAATTAAGCTACTTTTGCCCAGGCTTGAATCAACCAAGCTGTTTCTCTGTGTGCCACCTCAATTTCTCATTCTGATTGGTTCAGATTTAGATTCTTGTATTTTCATTGGTGGAGAGCTATGCGGGCGCAGATAGGAAAGTATGGATTTACACTGAAAAGCAATGTCCAAAGGCAAAGGACTCCTGAATTCAGTAGTCTTAGTCGCTGTTTTATATGGCGATTGTCCTAAACAAGGTATCAAGTTCAGTTTCTGCCGAAAGTGTTCCGTTGAAATCTACCTCGCGGAGATGAGATGATGTGTCCATTGTAAGATCGGTCGAACCAATTATGTGTTGTTCGAGGTTGTTGATGTGCCCGCGAAATCTCACGAACACGCGCGAAGAATATAAAGAATCTAAACCTCATTTTAATCTTGTAAATGGGCTCTGACTCTTGTTAAAATCGCCTTAACTCTTAACCTCGAGATGCCTTATACTCAAGTTGCTTCAGGGTGTCACCTACATACATCCATTTAAAATTCCCCCGTTATATCTAATTTAGGTTCTAGTCCTTATTGCTACCAGTATTCCGAAGTTCTATTAGTCCTTATCTTGTTGTACTGTACAGCTATTCATGGATTGGTCACTCGGGTTGCTGAACGTCCTAATAGTAAAATAACAAGCCGAATTCATGAACTACCTCAAGATACGCCCTGCTATCATACCATATCCGATCTAATTGTCTTTAAACCCCCCCTAAACTCCATATCTTATAACTTTAATTAATAGACATCAAAATATCCGTTGCTTCCATCGACATTTGATATATCCTACTCTGTACATCATATTGCTCCATCTATATTAGACGTCTATTGATAATTCCAATGCGACATCATTGGGAATCTTGTTGTAAGCCAAAATCTCACAGAATTAAACGGGTAAGAAAAGAAATTCCACCCAGTTTTGGGATCGGAAAAATGCTAGGATTCACGGTTAATGATGTTGTGACACGCTTTTTCGCGGGATATTTTGCCTTACATTGAAACAGCTCTTTGTTAGTACTGTTCGCCGCAGAGCCCCTTGCATTAGACTGCACCAGTCCTTTTCTGCTTCCTCTCTTACTTCTACAAAAGTTGCGAGTTTTTGAAGTATTGGACGCGTAATTTTAATGATGAGATCTGCCGAGCTGAGAGGAGATAGTCAGCAAATTTCATCTAGACGAAAATGTTGGGTACCATATGTTACCATTCTATTGAATACAGAACTGAAGTGTGTCCCCGGCCCGAATTCGGGCCTAATAAATAAAATAGATTTGGGAACTCATTCATAGCTACCGTGCTGTAGGCTTCGATTCCCCCAAACTTGTCCCAGTGCTGCTTCATGGATATCCCGTTACACCCGAATACAGATTCAGCCTGCCACTGTGTAAACTCGAATCCAGTTGCAAAGATCTGTGCATTTCATCTATTAGTAAACCACATTCTTAAAAATTTGAAGGAATTTGGAATATTTGAATCTTACAATAGCATCAGCAGAATACTCCTTCCCTGATGCACTTAAAACACTCCTTGACTGTATTGATGTTATTGTGTCCTTTACTAAGAGCATCTTTGGGTTATGTAGAGTCTTTAGATATTCATTGTCGAGAATCCTTCGCTATCCTCGAGTTAGTCAATCACACATATATCTAAGGGATCACGGTCCTTACTCTGCAACCGAGCTCATATTGAGGAGTTAGAAGATGCCAATAACGCTCTGTTAAACATTAGATAAACATGCTTGAAACATAAAAGAACACGACAGACTTGGGGCGGATTTCCTAACATAGTTTCGGCTTCTTGAAACAGCATCTTCTCGAAAGCGCTGACCAATTTTGTGGTCATAAAATTGCGGAAGTGCCGTTTCAAGAATCCAAAAGACAAGCCAGCGAATCAGCAATAAAGCTAACGGTACATAACGAAACATAATTTGCCACGGCCGGGTGATCTTAAAGTTAGGCATAGGGACATAGTATTGAGGACTCTGCATGTTTTGAAATCAGTAAGATTAGCTTCCAAGAATCTATTTCCTTCACTGACTCTAATAAACTGGGTGACGCTCTCTGCTTCATCAATAATAGCTGGAATAAGTTGAGAGGCAGAACCTATATGATAAATTAGAGAATTGAAAAACTAGTTGTTAGAGAGCAAGATAGAGCGTTGCACATACAACCATTCCCAACGACGATGACATTCTGACCTTTGAGATCATAGTTTTTATCCCATCTGGCCGTGTGAATCACAGGTCCTTCAAAAGACTCTATTCCAGGTATAGTTGGGTATTTAGGATTTGTATAGCCACCTACGGCTGATACAAGAATTTTTGCTTCATGAATAAAGCTCTTTCCACTCTCAAGGTCCTTCAAAAACACACGCCAAGTCGAGGTCTTCTCCGACCATTGAGCACCCGTCCACTCCGTTCGTAATTTTATATGTTTTGTGATATTATATCGAAAAGCAACACGGCGGAGGTATTGAAGAATCTCAGTCTGAGAAGGGAAAACATTGGTGAAGTCTGGATTAGGAAACCAAGAGAGTGAGTAAAACACGGCAGGTATATCTACGCCACAGCCAGGATCTATATATGATCTAAGTAAATTTCTAGTAGCTTTAGTATTCTACTACTTACATTTGTTGGCAGACCACGCTCCTCCTAGATCAGGAGCTCGGTCGTATATAACATAGTCCGTAAAACCCAACTTCCGTTGAAGCTGGCAGGCTAAGTTGATGCCGGAAAACCCCGCACCGATTATGACAACGTCGTTGTATAATGTTTCCATATTTTGTAGTATGGTTTTTATTGTTACACAATTATTGATTTGGTTGCTCTTATATGTGGTATATTATATGTTATGTGTATGACGGGTCCCTCAAGAGTGACCCGCTTCCTAACCAAACGGGGAGCCCGACAACATGGAAGCTGAAAACTAAATTATCCCCTGCCTGATTGCAGCCAACGCACTAAAATCCACCCCTAGATCGTCTGTTCTACTACATTGCCGTTCTCATTCGCCCACATACGTGGCTGTGTACAAGTCAACTACCCATGTCCGAAAGTATCCAAACAGCTCTGCTCACTAGTTCCTTACTCCTATCTGTAGTAGCTCTTTATTTTAATTCTCATATATATGTTTCTTAGCGAGTATCTTACAAACCCCAGAATCAGTTTTTTAGTTCATATGGTGCATTAATGGTTGATATTATTTGCAATTATCATCATGACTATCTTTACGCTAAGCTCTCCTCTATTACTCTCGTGCACCCTTCGGATTGTGCTTGATGGTAACAACAATGTACTTCTCATAGAAAACTTACTAACGGTGGCTCTTGTTCTATGGCTGCCCTCTTTCTGGGTCACACTTATAATCGCATTTATAGTGTCTATTGGACTAGCTTTCTATGAGACACGGGAAGAATATATGAAACCTAAGGGCAATGTCCGAGAGATCAACCCAAAGGAAACAACAAAGACAGAAGATATCTCATCAATTACACATAAGCTACAACCAATTCACAGCTCTCTATCCATATCTAACTTGGAAACCGGCATGTGTCCTATCAAGTCTCCTGGCTTCCTCGGACTCACGCCAAACATGTCGCAATCGCTGACGCCTCCCATACGCAACAACGCCGGAGAGGTGGAGACTGGAGTGGGCGGACTGTATAGAGAAACAACTGAGATGAACGAGCTCCATGGAAGGCCTATCCTCTTCCCTTGCCACTTGAGGCACAGACGCGTCGCACCATTTAAGGACAAGTTTCAACACTCATATCTTTACGTCGGTATGCCTGTGGGATTACATGCTTGTTACAGTCCGATTCTGTGTGTCGATAAGCCACAGGATCCGAAGAGCAGGTGGCCATTTCGAAGGGCATGGTTCAACATTAGAGCCCAAGATTATGCTATCAGAGGAGGGTCTCATATGACGATGGCTCAGAAGTTGAGAGAGTTTTTGGTATCTGAGGTGAGCAAATAACCGTTAAATTATAGACACATCTTCTCTAGATTATACCGTTTGGTTTCTCTTACTGACTCGTTTTCAAATAATGATGCAGGGCGCTGATCCGAAAGAGTGGACTTATGCCTATATGCTTACAGTGCCTTGTGTTAACGGACAGGTGGACAACCCGTTGGGATTTTGGTATCTCTATACTGCGGATCGAGAATTGACGGCCATAATCGCTGAGCTAAATACCTCTTATGGAGAACGGCGGATGTGGCTTGTCCGTCAATCCCTCTCATTGAATTCGGACTCTACGAGACAAAGAAATAGCCTATATACGTTTCGGGGGTGTTTTGGGAAAGATATCCATGTTTCCCCTTTCATGCCTTGTTCTGGAGGTTATACTATCGACACTTGTGATCCATGTGCTGCCCCGTTAGGCAAGTTAAACATTCTGGTTACACTCACAAAGCCAGAAGGCGGACCTCTTCTGGTTACACGGGTTACCTCAAGTGAACCAGGACTAGATGCATCACAAGCATCATTTTGGGAAAAGATAACCTTCCTTACGCGTTGGTTCTATGTACCAATGTGCACCGTGATGACATACAGAATTCTCGCTGAAGCTGCGCGAATCTACCTAAAAGCCCCTCGGACTTGGACGAGGCCAGAACCTATAAAGACTGCATTAGGAAAACCTGCTAGAGCTGTTGAAAGGTATAAGATTACTACTATTTTTTAAACCACACATTACTAAGATTTTGCTAGGACCTTGGAATGGAGCTTTCGCCTTATTCTCAAAGCGACAGTTGAAAACCATATTTCACTGCTGTCTGTCACATATATCACTCCAGGAGAACACAGCCATAAATCGGAAACCTTCCATTCTCAAGGAACACTGCATCAAAGCAGCAAGGTTGCTCCCGGGCCTTCTGGCACTATAACTCCACCAAATTGTCCCCCGGATATCTCAGATAACCCTCTTAATGTCACACTACAGGTGATAAGCCCCATATTTTACTCCCGATTCTTTCACTACAAGACACCACACGCTGCATTCACTAGCGAGCTCCTCGACGATGTTCGTACACGCACACTGTGGTCATCGGACCCTGCTCTTTTCGTCTCTGTTTTCGACCAAACCGCTACAACCGACCTGACACCAAAAGAAAATATCACACCATGTCGTAGCAGCCGATGGCATTGGGGGTTGATATCTCTCCTTCGTGCCGCTCCTCCAGCCACGAATTATCCCCAAGCCAACCGATACCAGTCTTTTAAAGGACTATCAGCGATGGATTACTGGGTTCTGCAAAACTGTTCTCGGGAAGCGGTGAAAGACTATCGACGGGCACTGTTACGAGTTTATCTAGGAAATTGGATTGGTGGATCCGTCTGGCCACTAACCCAATTTTCTAGTGACTTGGAGCCGTTTGGTCTAAGCAGAGATGCAGTGCTAAGGATTTATGATGCAATAATTAAGGCTATAATTTTCACAGTCACTGTGCAGGCAATGAAGGGTACCATTGGAGTAGAGAGTGATTCTCAATCCATGGGTATTGCAGGATGGATAATATCGGGAGTCAATCTTTGGGGCTGCCTAAAGGATGTCATGTAATTTCATTTTAGTATGCCAATAAAAATTTGCGGCTCATCATCCATGTCTAAACCGTTCTTGTCCTAACATTATGACTTTGACAGTTAAGAATTTTCCACGCATGTACGCCGCATGTTCGCCCCCAATTGCTCTGGATTCCAGTGGCTGCTGCCCAGACGGTAGCATTACCGTTTATGTTCAGGATGCAACGATAACTGAAAGAATGAACGCTGAGCCCCAAAGTTCTTGTAGCCCAACCAGTGTTGGGTGTGTGTGTGTGTGTGTGTGTGTGTGTGTGTGGTGTGTTGTCTGTTATCGGTCAACTGCGCGCCTCAGCCAGCCACCGTTGTAGATCAGGTCCACGCTCCACTGACAGCTCATCTCAGCCAGCCACTACAGCAATCACAGTTCATCAATCAGATGAACTGTTGTTCATATATTTTGTACTCAGACAGCCACATTCTCTTCGTCGGTTTAGCACCGGAACCACCGGTGTTCGCGTCGCCGCTTCATTTGGTAAAGGCATGGCAACTTTTGAGAGGCCACTGACTTTGTGAGCGCAGTTTTATATAATCTTGGCGTATTTAGAGGTTCGGAACTTCCCAAGTCTAGCTAATAAGAACCTAATGCGTCGTTGAATAGCCAAATATTGTACCAAACTCGACAGAGTGGATGGCCTATATGCGGGACCCTCCCCGTGAGTCCCATCACCTGCAACACTCGTTATAGGACGTAGCCACCAATTGAACGTAAACTGGACTTATAGAGTAGTGAACGAATGGTTATTGTTGATACCATCATTCCTGAACTGAACCTTGAAATGATTCTCGAATAATGTTGATTTTAGAAAACCCAATTTAGAACTGAATGATTGACTTGGAATAATGCTTAATATACAAACCAGTCGTCCGTGGTAAACTAGGCAATAACCGTTCAGTGGAACCTATATGGATGGCAATAGTAGAATGGAGGCATACCAATTGAATACACGTGTAATTCAACAAGTAATGATTCTATCATGTTCGGCGATATTTCACACTATAGGCATCATTATCCTTGAAAGCCCTAGCTTCCTTGAAATGACAAGGTTTTACGATATCTTTCTCCATCTTTGCAACCTATATTCGAGAGGTGCATACACATAGGTTTTCTAATTACAACTACTTCCCAATGAACTTAGTTCGGGTTTATTCTTTAAGTTGATGCTTTGAGTGATATTCTATAGATAAATACGTGCAGGAAGCGTTTGACATCTGTCCGATTAGCATCATGATAACAAGTATTTAGAGCTGATGGTCTCTAAGCTGGATACTACCCCGTTATTTAATTGGGAACTCGTTGTTATTCATGGCTAGGCTCTCATAGTATATACTCGCACTAATTCTTAATTACCACTCTGATTCAAGATCACCGACGAAAGATTTTATGTATGGAGAAATATTAAGTTTCTAATAAACTGTGTAAGTCAGTTTTGTATGCTTGAGTAATAACTGCATAGGATCTATGACTACAAATATTCCTTCTCGGCAATATCAAGATATGGTAGTAGATATTTATTTATTTATTTTGGTTTTTATAGTTAAGTCGAAGATTTATATTTCAATGACCGGCTAGAGATGTGGCATAATGCCTACTACCTGTGAACAACGTATATTCAGTCAAGGTCGCAGAAGTCTTCCACTATTATCTCATATATACAAAAATCATCGTAAACCACTATTGTGAATCTTCTTACAGTAATATTCATCTCTTTAAATTCCCTATCATGACCTGTACTTCCTTCAAACCTACCTAAGGAGTTAGACTGCAGAGGTGTTCCGCCATGAGTAAGAATAAATATTGTTAAGCAAAGGCTTCATGGATTATTGACAATAAAACATATCAATGGAAGAGGTAAAATAGACCGAGCTTTTCACTAGGGAAGAGCTCCACCTGAATTTTCGAAAATTTGTTACATCATGATAACTGAGAGAATTCGCAGAAATTAGGACTTTGCCACTCCAATAAATTTTGAAACTTCAATATGGACTTAGCGGCATTTATGGCGCATAAGTCAATCTTCTCACTTAATTATTCTCAAGCCTCTAAGTTGAAACCGTCGATTATTTCGTAAATTATCTCGTTTCGATTGATAATCATTTATTCGACTTACCCAATTCTGCTAAACCCTCGCGAGGTTTTATTCTCTGTGAGCGGTTGATATACTTAAGGTCTCGCCGCTAGCCCCTTTTAGCAATACACCGCGAGACTCGGTTGATGCCACTACCCAATTTCACAAGCAGAATCTCAATAATTACTAACTTCAAACCTATGATCTGCTCGAAAAGAGACCTAGTAATCGGATTTTAAGTATGCTTATCTCCATGTCCAACCACTATTTTTCAACTAGTGTTGGTAGAGACATCGTCCGCGCGTCTACCTCTCTTATTGTATTAACTGGCAAATTGTGAACTTAAATCCGGGGTTCTTCAAGGGTAAAAAAGACTATAAAAGACACTGTTATCTAGTGTTCGCAGTGCTTGATTTTTCTATCCATTCAAACATCCATCAAAGATACCAGACTAGTAGAGATCACATTAGCCCAGTCTCTCTTCTTTAAACCTCTACTTGTTCAATTGTTTATTAAAAGCAGAATGGAACTTCCCGCATCCCTCCAAAGGAGCCTTGATGACACTAAAGTAGAATATGTCAATATTGGCCGTTCTGGTCTTCGGGTTTCAGTCCCTGTTCTTGGTGGAATGTCTTTCGGTTCAAAGCAGTGGGCTCCTTGGGTATTAGAAGAAGATGACTCTCTCAAGATCCTAAAAGCCGCCTTTGACCGAGGTATTAACACATGGGATACCGCAAATATGTATTCAAACGGCATCAGCGAAGAGATCTTTGGCAAAGCAATCCAGAAGTTTAATATTCCGCGTGAAAAGCTAGTACTTATGACCAAGTGCAGCATATACATTGGAGAAGAGCCTGGTATTCATGGACCGATGTTAGCACAGCAAATGAGCCAAAGCAAAGACTATGTTAATCAAGGTGGTGAGTAAAATCTTGCTTCTAATCAACAATGACACACAATATTACTAGAGAGACTAAAATCACTCTTAGGACTCTCCCGAGCTGCTATCTTTAATGCTGTGGAGGCCTCCCTTGCCCGACTGAATACTCCGTATATTGACCTACTACAAATCCATCGCTATGACCCGACAACGCCTCCTGAAGAGGTAATGAGAGCATTGCATGACCTCGTGCAAACGGGTAAAGTTCGATACATTGGCGCAAGCTCTATGTGGGCCACACAATTTGCCAACTTGCAATTTGTAGCTGAAAAGAATGGTTGGACTAAGTTTATTAGTATGCAAAATCTTTACAACTTGTGCTATAGAGAGGAGGAACGCGAGATGATACGATTCTGCAATGAGACTGGTGTAGGAATCCTTCCCTTTTCGCCACTTTATGGTGGGATACTTGCAAGGCCACTTGGTATTAATGATTCGATTCGTTCAACAACTCCATCTCCAATGGTTCCAGTGTTGACACGGGCAGACGAGGAGATTATTAAGAGAGTAGAGCACCTAGCAGGCCAAAAGGGCTGGAGCATGAGCCACGTGGCTTTGGCATGGCTCAGAAGCAAAGGGGCTGTGCCGGTAGTAGGCTGTAACACTATTAGTAGGACCGATGATGCCTGCAACATGCGAGGGAAGAAATTGGATGAGGAGGAAGTGAAGTATCTTGAGGATCCGTATGTTTCTAGAAGTGTTGTGGGACATATGTAAATTACAAGTTCAAGAGCTCGAATTTAGCTTGTTTGTTATAACAGTAGCATACACTCATACCTCACAGAACTTAGATTCTTAAGAAAATATGAGAATACCTTTTTTGCAGACTGCCTAGTTTTAAAATCCTAATTTGCAAAAAGAAGTGAGTTTGTTGAACCGCTGTTGGTTCGAAGTAGACTTATTGATAGCAACAGCCCATCCATAGCCGTTACAAAACATGTAATTGAACTCTAAAGTTCACAGACAAGTATCATTATTGGGGTGATTTGAAAAGCTTTCCTCCTTTCCATACATGCGTAACATTATCCACATCTGACAGAACATCTATATCATCCAAAGGGTTTTTTGACAAGGCAATGATATCAGCATCATATCCTTCCTTTATCTGGCCAGATTTAGGCCCCATGTGAGGCCCTAGTGTCTCCGGACCAATTGCCGTACCAGCTTCGATAGCTTGCAATGGGGTAAGACCAGCTTTGACTGCATAAAAGAATTCTTTACCGTTTTTACCGTGTGTGTTATATGATCCGTCCATACTGGTAGATTGATCTGTACCAAGAGCAATTTTAACACCACTTTTTATAGCCAAAGCATACGCTCTTCTATGGATACCAGCAATCTCAAGCATCTTTTTCCTCGCTGTTGGCGGCAGGTCATCAATCTCTCGAAGTCCGCCTTCTAGCACTAAGGCCGTTGCAACGAGTATTACGTCTTTTTCTCTCATCAGAGCAATGCATTCATCATCAAGGTAACTCCCATGCTCGATGGTCTTTACACCAGCGTTAATGGCGTTGATGATGCCTTCTTTGCCAATGCAGTGTGCTGCGACAACTCTCCTTGCCCTAGCTGCTTCTTCGACAATGGCACGCAACTCCTCAGGTGAAAATTGAGCATCCTGGGGATCATCGATAATGCTAAAGACCCCGCCAGATGCGCAAACTTTGATGACTTTTGCACCACGACGGATCATCAGTCTTACTGTTTTTATGCACTCAGGCACTCCGTCGCAAATTGCCATGCAAATACCATGAGCACAAGCATGAACCACCATTTCGATTGGCAAGTTGTGCATATCTCCATGCCCAGCGGTCATACTCAAGGGAGCAATACTAGAATATATGTTTGGTCCGATAACAGTTCCGTCCTGGACTGCTGGATAGATCTCTCCTCCATATCCTGCAAGTTCTCGGACGGAAGTGAAGCCGGCAAAAAGTGTGCGTTGCAGATCCCGAACGATCCGTGCTCCAGCTTGAACTTGTGAAGGACTCAGAAGCTGGGCGTATCCAGTTCCATCATCATGACCGAGTCCCATGAAATGGACGTGGCAGTCCCATAGTCCAGGCATAAGTACAGGTACTTTGGTTGTTGGAAGATTGCCATATATGTCTGGAACGGATGATTGAGCTCCAACCCAAGCTATTTGATTCTCATTGACAATGACCGAGGCGTCTGTAATCGGCTCACCGCGGCCCGGAATAAGGACAGAGGCATCAATGCGATATAGTTTATTAGCCTGTCCTCCGTTGTAAGGTGGCGGTGGCACAGGACAACCGATATGTAAGGATACACTGTGTTTGATAACGCGCATTTCGCTTTCTTGTAGTTTCAATTTTAGATCGACAAAGGGAATGATCCAACTTCTCTCAGAGGGGAGTCTGAATGAGCACACGTAAGCAGCTATCAGGACCTCTCGTTGATGTTACGGGTATGCTTACGTTAATATTATTCTGGGAGATTATTACATGTGTACGACCTTCCTAATTAGATTATGAAAACGCATGAATGGGCCGCCGTCGCTCCAGACCCAATTAACTACAGCAGAACTAACGTTTATGGATTTACATCCTGATATAACCTTTATTTAGTTTAAGATAAATGTATACCTCTAAAAGTACATTATTTATGGATCACACTTACAGGTTTTNGCACGCAAAACAAGATAATCGTCCTTATGTTTCTCAACTAGTTCATTAAAAGGAGCTCTTTTCTCTTCGGACATATTGTTCTATTGTTCTCTCATCATCTCTCAATTTCAAATATACTCAAGTCTGGGTATTTCTCTACGAGCTTTGGTCGTATTTCAAAATAATAAAACCTTCTAACACTTTATAAACTTTAAAGCTAAGAGTATAAACTGCAGAAAAGGTATTTCGTTTAAAAGTTTTAAATGTTATAAACGCAATTGTTAGATATCCTGAACTATCACTTATATTTAACATTTTAAGAATGTAATAGATAAGTTAAATGATAAGTTGAATAAATTTTAAATTTTTATTATATTATAATTGTTTTTGACAATTTTACTCTTCCTTGTCTATATTCATTCATAGTTTTAACTAGTTAATCTTCTCTTAAAGAGCATCCTTTTCTTACTCTATCTTTTCAAAGGCTACTCTTTCTTTATCATCTTCTTCATAACAATGTTCTTTATCTTCAAAACCTACTACTTAGTTAGCGATAATTTCTTACTTTGAGCGCAACTAACTATTACAGTATATTAAAATTGGAAAATTTTACTTTTCCAACTAAATATAAAAAAANTTAATTAGTTACCTAATAACCACACACAGAACGAGTTGAAGCATGATTTGGCAGGCCTAGCAATCCAGACTTGGCTGGATGCGCCTTAGAATTTAGTAGCATCCCGATTGGTCCTTGTGCATACTCAGAAATCCCGATCAAAATTTCAATTAGCACTGGTCCAAGTTCTACTCGCGCCAACATCTTTAATGCTACTTGCTCAACGGGCAGCATTCCCTGCCTCGATGGCACTATTGGCGAGCTACACTAGGTTGAAATGCATTTCTTTCCTGTATGGCAACCCCCAATATTATTGAGCTCCAGGAGTTCAGTGTTGGCTGCTCAAGTTCACTTGATAAGGATGCTGCGCTGGATATCATCGAACAAGAAAACAATTTCACACCTCTCACTGGTCCCAACATTACAAGTTTGAACATATTTGTTCCATCAGACATTGCCTCGACCTGTACACTTAGTCTTTATGGAGATTCTGAGTGCGGGGAAACCCAAGACGCATCCTCAGAAGATGGTCCAATTCAAATCGGTCTGCTTATGCCTTCTGGTACAGATCTCACTGGTTGTTTTGTACTCCAAGATCCATCAAGGCCAGATTTCACTACACAAAGTGCTCAACTCAGGTGTTAGATAAGCCGGATTTAGAGTGGTAGTATCATTAAATAGTAGACTATCAGCTGTTTGAGTTTTACCTCCCACGTACCTTTAGAGATCTTTGTCATTCATTGTTAAAGACCTATTTTCGTACTCTTAGTCTTTTGCGTTTGTATTAGTTGCGCTTTTAAGTATTAACATTGAATATAAATATCTAATTTCACTCTAAACTTTCAACGTATGTGGTTAAGATTCAATTTCCAGGGGAAATCTTTATAGTATTAAGCACTTAATCACAGGAAATCTAACGCTTTTTATTACGAATAAAGTCTTATGCTTTCTAAATTACCCATAGTACACTGAACAATGAGAATGAAGAAAAGCTTACCGTTTGAGAATTCTAGAGGCATGATTAAGAAAGCTTTATAAAAATCTACTTGCTACAGCAACATATTGGCAATGGCCTAGCATGCTTAGCACGGTTAATACAACTGCCGCAGATGCAACTTCAAGTAGAGATCTGGGAAAATTTTAACTCATAAAGGAAGTTTTAACATACGTATGGTGTTTAAAATTATATCAACATTAATCTAAGTTAAAATTATAATCATTGAAAAGATATAAATTACTAAAAATATATCTTAAGAATGAAATCTTATATTATTTATAATTGTTATTATTTCGATTATAATACATATTACCTTGTACATGATAGATTATTTTGTGGGATTTGAATTAGAGGAGTTAATGTTGAAGCTCGTTTGATCAGTTTGGTGAGTCTTTGCAGTTTTAAAGCGACTACTGCGATAATACCCTGCAGCCTGGAATTGCCTGGGGTTGTTAGCAGCCTTAGGAAGCTTAAAACCAACAACGGCACAGTCTTTCACGTTTGTTTCTTTTCTAATAGAACTCTTTTAAAACACGTTGTGCCATCACAAGAACTACGGAATGTCGTCTGGGATGCTAGATACCGATGGCTTCATACTTGTCGAAAAAAATGGTAAGTAAACAATGTCCATGCTCGTCTCTAAATAGCCGCTATAACTACTATCAATAAGCTGATCATAACGTAAAAGACGGTGAGGAAGGGCAAGGTGACGATATTATTCTTAGTACGAACTCTACCTAACCTACAAGAAATAAAAACTGATTTTCATAGTTACTCCTGAAGAACTTGAAAAGATTTGATTATGGCTTTCACCAACTGAGTTCGACTCTGAAGGGAGCGAATATCGAAAGCATCTGAATGCGCATGCCCCAAATACCGGAGACTGGTTGTTCCAAACGGAACAATACAAAAACTGGCATGATTCTGAAATTAGCAGCTTATGGATTCAAGGAATTCCAGGCAGCGGCAAATCCGTAGTGGCTGCTAATTTGATTCGAACTCTGAAAAAAGAAAATGCCCCTGTTTTATTCTTCTTTTCTCGACGTATCATAAAGTCAAATAGCAAGCCTCGGCGTCTTGTTCAAAACTGCTTGTATCAACTTTTAGATTACAGTATTCCCTTGCAAGCGAGTCTGAGGGAGGTCAATGAGCAACATCCTGTCATAGAGAACATTCCATTCCACAAACTATGGGAAATATTGCTTTACGAAATCTCGATATTTCCTAGGGTTTATTTTCTTTTCGATGCCCTGGATGAACTTGATGTGGAAGAGGACAATTTTCTTCAGCACTTACTGGAACTCGGACAAAAGAGCACAAACTTGATCAAGCTCCTAATGACTAGTCGCCCACTATCTCAACCGTGTAAAAGGCCCATTCCTGGCCAATATTCGGCTTGGAGGAAGAATGGTTGAGAAGGATATTGTTACATATATCACTTATCGCATGGCTAATCAACCACAGACAACTTTGGCAACAGGGGATCAGTCGACAACTGAGGATATGCTTTCTCAAAAGTCCTAAGGCTTATTTCTCTACGCTCGACTTATGCTAGATGAGATTCTTCAACAATCGACTCTAGTGCATGCACATCTTGAACAGCTTCCAAGCTCTTTAGAAGACATGTATGTCGAGATTCTGCATGAGCACGCCCTCCGTTCTGGAGTCAACATGCACTTTCAATCCTTACTGCTTTCGTAGATCACGCATGCATGTCGGCCACTTCGAGTCACCGAACTTGCAGCTTTGGTTAATTCTCATAGCAATCGTGGTGGACTAAGCGACTTACAAGATGCAAAGCTCATGGTTCGCACATCGTGCGGTCCGCTACTTGAGATTTTGGACAATGAAACTGTGCAGGTTATACATCACTCCTTTACAGAATTTCTCTTTGACCAAAGCCGGAATAATACTTCCAAAGAGACTGATCGTTACGAGAAGTGCTTTCCAGGCTTTACCCCCGGTTTAATTCATCGATCTTTAACTCTTTCTTGTATTGATTATCTTCAATCTGGCTGCTTTGACTCATGGTCACGTCAGAAGTTGGAATATCACAAATTTGAGGAGCAGAGGCAACTGATGATTCAATTTCACTTTCTTCGCTACGCTTCGGAAAATCTACTCTATCACGCAGCAAAATGTGAAACTTTTGATACAAACCTTTTGTCGAAATTCGACAGGTTCTTTCAATACGGGAGCCACAATTTTGAAAGCTGGAAAGATTTTTTATTTTTAAAAGACGAGATCACACACAATGAATTTTATCCACTTCACATTGCTGCTAAATCTGGGTTGACATACTATACCATGCATCTGGTGGGAATGGAAGCAACTCCTGATCTTGTCGATTCTTGTGGGCGGACAGCAATGGCCTACGCTGCCATGCATGGGCATGCTGAAACCCTTACTGCTCTTCTGAATCAAAAGGCCTCGTTTGCAATTAATGACTCTGATGGCCTAGCACCAATACACCATGCATCTAAAGGCAATCATGCCAAAGCGCTGCGATGTTTGCTTGATGCTGGTGCAGATCCGATATCCCCAAAATCTAAGGAGGACATGAACTTCTATTCGTGGATGCCTTCTACGTTAGATAAAACACCTTTGCAATATGCTTGTGAACTGGGCAATGGTGATGCTGTCACTGAGTTACTACAGCACTTGAGGTCTGATTCAAAAAGTTCTGTGCTTCCACATTGGGCATCTGCGACAGGCCAAGCAAATGTTCTCACACTCATGCTGAAGCATCCTGAAATTTTGGCAAATATTAACAAAAAGGATGCCTGCGGGAACACAGCTCTATATCTAGCTGCATGTGCCGCAGACTCTGCGACTATACGTGTTCTGCTGTACCATGGCGCAGATATTCATTCAACTTCATACGACTTGGATAATGTTAGAGTTAAACTAGCGGATATACAAGCCATGAACTCCAAGCGAGGAATTAATCCACTCGAAGGTTGGGCAAACCCTAGGCGTCGAAGAGCTGGCAACAGGTGGCAGAGCAGTGTTGAGGAATGGGAGAAAACTGCTACATTATTAATCGAAGCTGGATGCGATGTTGAGCCGAGGGACGAGACAGGCCGAACGGTATTGTTCGCTTGGACAAAGCAACTTGGTTACGGTGATGACCATTCAGATCGAACAGAACGATTTGTGTCCCTCCTCCTTAAACACGGTGCTAATCCCTGTACAACTGATAATGCAGGTAATACTGTGCTTCACCATAATCAAAAGCGGCGAATGAACCCTAGAATAATCGAACTCTTTGCGAAGGCAGGAACTAATATAAATCATGCTCGAGAAGGCGATCTTATGACACCTCTCATCGCCGCTGCAATGGGCCAGTGTGTCAATGTTAAGGCCTACATCGACAATGGTGCAGATCCTAACATGCAAGACTCAGATGGAAACACGGCGCTACATCACATATGCCGTTCGTGGTTATTTGACTTATCGAACATCCGAGAATGGTTAGCATTTGCAGATCCTACAATCAAGAACAAAGAAGGCAATACCTGCCTGTATAATCTGCGCTTCGGAAGCCGTCATCATGGGGGAGTAGAGGCTATTCCGTTATTCGTTGAGAAAGGTTTAGACCTCGAGTCCAGAAATTATCTTGGAAGGACAGCTCTACTTGCCGCTTGCCAGAACGGAGAACCTCATTTCATTATTGGATTGGAGCTGATTCAAATTCTAAGGATTTCCAGAACAAGTCATGTGAGCAAATCTTGTATGACTTATTTTTGATATACTAATTGTTAGACAGGTCTTCATTTAATTGCTCGTGTTGCAATGTCTAACGATGACTACATACCTAATGATATTCTAAAAACTTCAGATGTCATAAAGACCCTCATCGAAGTAGGATCTAATATTAACGCCATCGATTTTGACGGTAACACTCCGTTCCACGATGCAGTTGAATCGAACGGCGACTTTGCCTCCAAAAAAATTAGGTTAGAATCGTTTCTAAAATTCAGGGCAGTGGCAAACATATCCAACCATCATGGACAAACAGCCTTGCACAAGGCTGCCAGTTTGAGGAATACGGAACCTGATAGCAACTCGCATAGAGGAGTTCCTGATCTGATAAAGTTTTTATTGCAACCAAGTTTAGAATTTAACCTGCATGCACGGGATAACGAAGGCATTATGGCAATCCATTACGCTGCGTCAGCATCGGAGGTAAACACATGGCAATTCGTCCAGGCTGGAGCCGATATCCAAGCTCGAACTAATGACGGTCGTAATCCTCTACATTTTGCTGCTGAAGCGGCGCAGAGTAATATTGTTGGACTCCTCTGCAAACTGTACAATGAGAAATCCTTTGGGGTGGATCAAAAGGATCAAACTGGTCGTACTGCTTTGCATTACGCTGTAGGCTTAGGAAATTCTGAATCTGTCTATTATCTACTGCAGTCTGGTGCAAATCCTAACATTAGAGATAATCAAGGTCGAACCCAATTACATACAGCTGCAGAACATCGAGTGGATATCGCCAAGCTTAGGAAGGAGCGCAAATACAAAAGAATTAGGCTCTGGAGACACAAGTTTTTCGATATGGAAAGATTATTTCCATTCATGGATAAGAGAAAAGCAAATGAGTTCTATAAAGTTCAGTGGGAGTTGCAACTACCCATTGCCCAGGAAGAAGAAGCATGTATGATCCAGGATGTTGTTCGTTTACTTTTGTCAGCCGGTGCAGACCCTGATATAGGTGATAAGTCCGGGCAGACTGCTTGTGATATAGCTATACTCCTAGACAACGAAGAAATGGCTAATATGCTACTCTCTATGAGGATGACTAATGGCAAGCAAAACTCTTTGACGGAACAGTGGTATTCAATCAGAAGTTCGAGCGCTGAGAATAGTGTTCGAAGCATCACAATTGATGACGGTAATGATTATACCCTTCTTCAAACTGCCATTTCCCTGAGAAACGAAGCTATGCTGGATTCTCTCTTAAAGATTGGGGTAGATCCCAGAGCCCTTGGTCCACATGGACTAACACCTGTTCACCTCATTGCATACTGGGGTCTTACATCAATGATGGGAATTGTAGCATCTTACCTCGATGACTTAAATTGCTTCTCACCCCCGTTACTTCACGTTGCGGCAAGCAGAGAGCAGTCAAACATTCAGATGATTCACTTATTGATCAAGCTAGGCGTCAATATCAGCGCTCCGTATCAGGAAATCGATGATTCAAAGGACAGATCCACAGGAGTTCAAATTCCATCATACGCAGCTGCCCATATCCTCGCAACGGGTGAGCAATGGTGGAACATTTTAGCACTCGAGACTCTATGTAAAGCAGGAGTAGATCTTAAAATGACATACGGAAATGGAAATACGGTTCTGCAATGTGCTCTCAACGGAAAGAAGAGCGGATCTTGGGGGCCATGTTTCTGGCAAGATGAAACATTGGAAGTGTTGCTAAAGCAGGGCATAAACATAAACACCTTGTCTCCAGATAATGGGTTGACTCCTCTTCTCGCAGCTTTGCAATCCAAGCGGGGTCCCAAATTGATACGGCGGCTTCTGGATCATGGTGCAGATATTACTCTTGGCAAAGTACCTGCCATATCCATGGCTATCGAGAGTAGTGACCTTGAAGCTACGGTAGCAGTCCTAGATGCTGGTGCAGATGCCAACGCTCTATACGTTCCAGATAAACCCGAGTGGAATAGAGGCCCCAAAATAGAAACCCCCCTTTTGTCTGCTTCCTTAAGTTGTGACGATACAATACGCCACACGAAACAAAGATCTGCTAGAGAGGAAATTATGGCCACCCTCCTCCAGCGGGGATCGAACCCTCTTATGGAGCTTCCGGGTAGGGACTCTATTGTCTTACATGAAATTTCATACTTCCATGGTATCATTGCACCAATTCTGAGATCTGGGGCCAATCTTGAAATCAGAAACTTTCAAGGGCGTACTCCTTTGCTTTTAGCATGTTCTCGTACCGGTGCCTCAGAAGAGTCCACAACATGTGAATTGATTCTAGCCGGCGCAGATATTCATAAAATAGACAATGATGGCTCAACAGCTCTTCATCTTGCGATCCAGTCCGGCATGATTGAAACCACCGCTTTACTACTACAAAGAGGCGCTTCTACTTCCGCCAACGACAATGCAGGACTCTCCCCGCTATATTACGCCTTAAACTATTCTAATTCTGTGGAAAAGCTGAAGTTAACTAAAATTTTACTATCTGCTGGCGCAAATCCTCTCATTAGAGGTCCAAATGCCGAAACAGCACTACATCTTCTCTCCCCTTCGTTAATACAACTCAGCCCTGGCAATGGATCTGAAGCGAGAGCACTCAAATACCGTAGCCGTGAGAAGACAGATTATCTCGGGGAATACAAGAACCTGTACCAATGTTTCGTTGACAATGGTTGTGGACGTAATAGTCGTGACAATCTAGGAAATACCCCATTGTTTCCATATGTCAAAGAAACTAAGCCCCGAGATGACTATTGTATAACTGACCCACCGGCGGAGGAAGATATTCGACAAATGTTTGAGGACCATGATATATTTGTAATAAATAATGATGGGGACTCATTGCTCCATGCAGTTGCTGGGAGAGGGGAGGGAAATGATACAGAGGATGATGGGGTGTGGCTGTTCGAGGAGTTGATGAGGCAAGGGTTGGATCCAAAGAAAGAAAACATTATGGGGCTCAGTGCACTAGATGTTGCAGCTGCCTGTGGGAAAGAAGCAATTTTGAAGCTTTTTATGAAAGAGGAACAGTGAGATGTCTAGAAACATGCTGCACTACAATTGAAATTAATCAAAGACTCCTTATTTCTTATTTTCTCCCTCATATCTTCTGGTATCTACTTGTATCTGCGCTGGCGTTCCAGAGGCTATTCGAGCGCAACATTCAAGAACTGACAATCATAATTACTCCAATCTTTTAAAATTAGACCCATAAACCTTTCCACGAGAACAACATGAATAAATTAATAACATATATAGTAATATAAAATCGTAGTTTGTCATAATTTAGCCCCGACTATTAAATGACAGTACATCACAGCATCTGTTACTCGCCTATGCGCGTGGATTAGAATGCATATTTTGTACAGTCATATCTTATACTAGGCTCTGTTTTTCAAAAGGTTATCAGAGGTTGAGAGAAGAAGTGTACCGGGACTGACAGGTCCTAGCACTCGACTATGCATGTTTTAAAATTACAGAACCATAAGCTTGCGTGTGCCTCAGCTGGGCAGCGGTCAACGAACATCTTAAGAGGATTGGTCGTCTACGATTATTATACCAATAAATCAATTAAGTCCGTACTTGTAGTCTACAGTCCGTTTCTAACAGACGCCTTCCCTCCATTAGTTTTGCTCAATGATAATAGATGAGAAGTTTTGAACAATGAGTGGTATAAGTCAAGAGTAGATTCGCTCGAGGAACTTATAGTAAACGGTTTCGCCTACGATACGCGGATTACTTGCTCTGTGGCTGGGGATGTTTCATAAATACAACGACCAACTCATCATTGCATAGCTATGGCGGTCAAAGTCATGCATATAAGTGATGCATGGGTCGTATGGTTTCCCACCATCAAACCTTGACGTTATATACGCCTAAATGTACTGTTTCTGCTACATCGTTCTTTCGCACGCCTCAGGATGCGTGTCATCCATCTGTGTTCTCTCATAATAGGATTATGTATGCTAGTTACCCAAGTCCTGGCTCAGTCCTATGCTGAAGGTGTTGTATAAACCTCTTAGCTCTAAACCCTGCTTTCTAATTATCTTGTGTAGGAAACGAGTATATTCCGCAGTATTTAACAGACAGTGTAAGTGAAATATTTCGTTTTCCCTTGTTGCAACTAATTGGGTGCTGAGAAGTGATCTTTACTTCAAAGAGAATTAGTTCTCTCTATCTATTACTTATTGCGAAGGGCGAAAATAGTTGGAGCTTTCATTAACGAGATCTACAGCCTCTTCCACAAGGTCATCCCTGGGGAGGGAGAACTGCTAATAATACCGACGTGTGTAAGTTCTCACTCTTTAAAATTCTTTAAACCAGAGCATTAATATCGTTGTAGATAGTAAGTAATAGGGTCTCTATGGTTAGCTAACTTGTTTCTAAACTTATCTTCAAACTAGATGGTATGTAGACTCTTTCCATATTTAAAAACTAAGTTACTCACTCCAAACAGACCCACCATACACAGGGTATGAGTACACAATAAAATCATGAAAACATAACTACTGCTAACTATTACACAGTGTTATACGTGCCTATGATTTCACAATCAAAAGAGAAGTGAAAGCACCTGATGGATACCAAAGAAGGCTCATATTAATAAATGGACAATTTCCTGGTCCACTCATTGAAGCAAATTGGTAACAATTTTATATGAAGTCATAGTTGTGAAATTATGTTTATTCTTAATAGGGGAGATACTATTCAAGTCAGAGTTCGTAACGAGATTGACGACCCTCCTGAAGGTGTAGCACTCCATTGGCATGGACTACTCCAAAAGTCATCTCAGTAAGGGCTTGATCACATTACTATTTTAGTGGTTGACTAACAATAAGCAGATGGATGGATGGCGTTCCTGGAATTCAGCAATGTCCAATCCCCCCCGGAAAAACTTTTACATATACATTTCGGGCCGACTTGTATGGTACTAGCTGGTATCATTCACACTATTCAGCACAATATGCTGATGGGATATATGGCCCAATGATAATACACGGGCCAGACACTGTGCCCTACGATATCGGTATGCCAAATGTTTTATTATATTATTTCAATAATTCTAACGTAGAGCAGATAAAGGACCAATACTGCTAACCGACTATTTCCATACACAATACTGGGATCTTGTGGCCGATGCTGTAGGAACTGACATCCATTCAGCTGTAAGTCGTTACACCTAATGCAACCAGACATGATTAATTAAACCAAGACAGGTGCCATACTCTGATAATAATCTCATCAACGGGAAGAACAACTTCAATTGTGCTTCGGTTTCCCCAGGAGATAGAACGCCTTGCAAAAATAACTCTGGCATACCGAATTTCAGATTTTCTCCAGGAAAAGTTCATAGACTTCGGCTTATCAATGCCGGTACTGAGGCGATCCAAAAGTTTAGCATCGATGGACACAACATGACTGTGATTGCAAATGACTTTGTACCTATTCAACCATATGAAACCCAAGGTCAGTGCTAGACTTTTTTGTCAGAGAAGTTAGTAGGTAGTAACTAACATTATGGTGCTAGTGGTTACTCTAGGAGTTGGCCAGCGAACTGATGTACTTGTGACTGGACTCTCTCATGAAAGCGGAGCATACATGATGAGGTCTTCCGTTGCGACTTGTTCCTCCTGTAAGAGCCCCAATGCAACTGCCATTATTTATTATCATCACGACGATTTATCTCGACCTGTGACTACTACCCCTTGGCCTTCGTGGGTTGAGTCAGTGGCGCATAACTGTGCGAATGTAAGTCTTCAGTCCTCGTTACTATAATATTTTAAAGCTTTAACTGAGGAATGTAGGATTATCTTAACAAAACTGTTCCTTGGTATCCCATGCAGCCAGATCTCACACCGTCAGTAACAGAAACTATTAACATCGCGTATGGTCAAAATGAAACGGGTCACTGGCTTGTAAGTCCATCTAAACATCATCACAGCTTTCAAAAGTACTAATATTATACAGTGGACAATGAATAATTCATCTTTTCGTGCAGATTATAACGCACCAATCTTGCTTCTCTCCAATCTTGGTAACAACTCATATCCTGATAACCCGGAGTGGAATGTCTACAACTTTGGCTCCAACTCATCTATTCGTATTATCCTAAATAATCCTATTCCTGTAGCACATCCAATCCATTTACATGGTGTAAGCATATGTTTATTCTGCTATGCGTGAGGAGACAAATGAGCTAAATCAAAACTTAGCACAACTTTTTNCGTCCTAGATGTTGGACAAGGGACCTGGACCAACTCAACTATTATCAACCCTACAAATCCTCAACGTCGTGATGTTCAGATTATGCCCGGTGCTGGGTACTTAGTTCTTCAAATTACAGCTGATAATCCAGGGGTCTGGCCACTACATTGTCATATTGCCTGGCACGTTTCTGGTGGACTGTATATATCGGTGATGGAGCGGCCGGATGACATCGCGAAGTTGCAGATACCATCTATCATGGCCCAGACTTGTAGAGATTGGGCAGCCTTCTCAGGTCACACAGTAATTGATCAGATTGATTCTGGTCTGTGAATAGTGTGTATCCGCTAATTTGAGTAGCGAACAAGAGAGCAGGTCCTTAGGTTCCGATTAGTATTAGATAGATTTCACTTCTACATCCTCAGGCTTGGAAGGAAGATAGCTTACATTATTTAATTCGCTGGAAATTTATTAGAATAATCTCCTCTTAAAGTAAAAGTTAGAAATTTGAAGCTCTAACTAAAATTTACATTTGCTTGACTCAATATAGTTACCATCAAGAACTTCATTCGACGGTTTATTCCCTCGAGCTTCACTTGCAGAGATATCAAGTCCAGCAGGATGATATAATTTCAAGTTAACCTCCTATTTTGTCTAAAATTTCATCCTGAAAAGCAGTTTGTCCTCATTGACAATCTCATCTTTCTTCAATAACAGCTCGTCCATATCCCAAGTGCAACTTAGATACCTACCTGCCAGCCAGTCAATTCTCTTCGATGTCAAGAAAGTCATAGTGTCCCCAGCTAGCTCTGGTGTATCTATCAACACTATATATTGTCAGCACCCGCGACTAATGTTCTAGGCGATGTAAATTACCATGGTGAATTTGCTCAGGCATCCTAACCGCCAATTCAGTTGGAATACCACCGGGATGAACGCAATACGTCAACAAGCCCTTCTGTCCATAATCTACCATCAGATGCTCAGTAAAGCGCAGAAGCGCAAACTTTGATGTCTGGTATCCGCTCGCTCCGTATGCAATAACATGTGCCCCGACACTTGTTAAGTTGATTATGGTCTTTTCTCCGCTCTTTAATAGTAACGGAATAAATTCCTTCGTCATCCAGTACACACCTCTGATATTGATTTCATAATTCAACCAATATTCATGAGGATCACTCTCCTCAAGTACGACGAACCTATCCAGCCAGCCAGCATTATTAATGAGGATATCTACCATTCCAAACTCCTTTTCCGTAACTTTTGCAGCATTCTTCACGTCTTCGAATTTAAGAACATCAAGTTTTAGCTTGAGAACTTTTGGTGGTGTCTTCCCTGCAGCTTTTGCGGCAGCAACAATCTCTTTCTCTACCTCGTCAAGACCTGAGCGTGCACCTATAGCAATTCCTGCAGCGCCTGCTTTGGCAAAGGATATAGCAGTAGCACGACCAACACCCTTAGAAGCTCCAGTTATAAATACGTAGTGGCCGGTATGGTCAGACTTCGTAGCAGAATCAATGGCAGGGTAGGTGTCATGGTGGGTGGTTTGTGTGAAGGTGTGGCCTGTTCTGAGTTAGTCAACAAGCTAATGAAATTTTATAGCGTTTCAACTAACCGGCATCTGGCCTATGAATTGGATAAGACATTTGCGGGGTTATTTTTATGTGAATCCTATCTAGTTTTGTATGTGTTAGATAGGATATATGAAGCGCAGAAGTGGGAGGCAATTAAGGATCTTTAAATATTGCATGTGACGTCGAGAATCTAGAGTTCCTTCGGTTATAATTCTAACTCCGCAAACACCGGCAAGGGAACACAATTATGGAAGAATCATTAGTTAACAGAATGAGCAAAACTGCGGCTGGCGTTCAAGGATTATTATATCCGACCCCTTGTACAGTGTCAGCCTTAAGCGGCTTAGTTACTAAAATGAAATAGCGATATATCTCATGAGTTTGAGATCCCCACATTGGCAGGATCTTTTAATAAATTTGATAAATTGAGTTCCTTTACCACAATCTCTTCATGCATAAAATTAATATTCATAGATTTTGAGTTAAAGGTTAAGTCCGATGCCTAGATTCACGGAGCGTGACCTAAGGTTTGTGGTTGGTACGTAAGGGGGTGCAAGAAATGACTGGCTCACCCCATGCAAGCGAGCGAATTCTGCCACCCCAAAAAGGCATTTTCACGTTGCTATTTTATTATTACTACTACTACTACTACTACTACTACTACCTCTACTACTACCTCGACTACCACCCTGAAGGACCTCCCTTCCGGAGCCTCACTTTATTAATCCTTTCAGGCATTGTATCAATAAAGTGATTTATATGCTTTTCAATTGATATTTCGTTCTCCTATATATCAAGCATAGCTGCCTTGAGATCCTCCAATTTCTACCCTCCGGATGGCTTGTGATTTCGAAGTAATTGCTTAAGGACTCTTCATATATTCTCAATTGGATTTAAATCCGGGGATTGAGGAGGCCATTCAATTGACCTGATATGGTATTCTAGTTGTACACTATTGCATAACCTTTTATTCCTTTATGTGTTTGATTTGCTGTGTACTCTGCTGTTATCTTCGACATACTAGAATCCTCCTTGTGTTTGGAACCCTTCTTCCAATTTCTTTTCCTCAAATATCTCCTTCAGTAGCCCTTAGAGGATTTGCTCAGTGTACTTTTTTTGAGTAAAACCTTTCCCTTCTCCTTTGTACGAGACAAAATAAAGCTTAGACTTGAAATTGTAACTAGTGGCAGCCCATGCTATAACAAATTAATGGCCTGAATGAAATGTGAATTGAATGCAATCAAGCCTTTGCCTTTCCCTTCGAGTATGTAATAATCGTGTTTTCCTGAGCATATCTGTACGTGCAATTGTTTTATCTGTTTATATTCCTTTCCTTCAATACCAAAGTGGCCTATCCTAATTTGCAATCGAGAATGTCCATTGTTTGAGCTTATTTTTTGCTGAGGTTCCAGGCTTGCAATCCGGTATATGGTAATGATAGCCAAACCGGGCTAAAGCCTTCAAAATTGTAGGCCTAGATGCCCTTAAATTAAAATTCTTTTTAATTTGTTTAGGAGAAAGGATTTGTTGTTTATAATAGCTTGTAAACCATTGGATAATTGCAAGGACTGTTAAATCAGGAATAGTGCGCGGTCGGCCAGTAGATTTTTGAACGTGATCCCCTTTTTTGAGCTACCTTTTAGCTGTTCCATTAGGAATACCTAATTCCTCAGCTGTATGACGTCTAGAATAACTATCTTGAACTTTAGTTGTATATCGTACACGTGTAGGAGTATCCTAAGCCATTAGAGTAATAAGAATAAGGAGGATGAAGGAGGTAAACAATGGTTTGTTTATTATAAAAGTGGCAATATCCTAGCTACACCGCCTTGCATGGGGTGAGCTAGTCATTTCTTGCACCCCCTTACGTACCTTACGTACGTACTTACGTACTAGGCTTTATGCTTAACTAGGTGACAAAGGTGATTTATGAAAATCTGCAACATGGCATAAACTTATTACATGTACTGTGCTTCCGTGGCGGTTGTGCAACCAATTGTCATTGAATTAGAGAAAGAATTTAGACGTTTGTATAGGGAGTAGTAGCGCGCGGAATGTGGGTAACGGCTTACTACCAAGCGCTAAAGCATGATTAAGACTTCCCCTTTGCGGGACAATCTTAATATCTTTAATCTTACTGTGACGTTAACGGAGCAGGAGCCCGCTCTATAAAATGTGCATAGTGCATTCTTAACCCCTCTACAGATACGAATACCGTATTTCCATCGTTGACTACTTGCAGAAAGCCGCAAATCAGATATATTTGAATATAAAATAATTAATTCTGAAAGAAAGTATGCTCTAATGCCATATGCAAAGATATTAAGAGGAGGTTCTTCCTGAACTAGAATTTTATACTGCTATGATTCCATTCACAAAAAAGAGAGATGCCCCTCCACAATCAACTTTAATAGATTGTATATTCTTTTTGTGTTAGTTTCTTTTACGATTAAAATTATTTTACCTTATCCGCTCCGGAATCTGGCGTGTTTAGTGGCGGTGTAACTCTCCAAGTACTTCTATTATCCCATTAATATACAAAATAGCACCTTCAAAAGATTGAGTAAAATTAAATTTCAGTCAAGCTTTTCTAGTTAATTATTTGTGACAAAGTAGAATGCATCTTGCTATTTTGAGCCATGCATCAAATACATACATTGAAGACAAAGAGAGACGGCAGGTCCTCTGTGAAAAGCGAACAATTTTTATTCGATCTTTCGATCCATATACTTCTATCACTTTGCACTATTTTGAATAAGACACCATTTTAATATGTACTGAGCTTTTAATAGAAATTTCCTACTAAATCTATTAATTCTAACTGTTGGTAGAATAGCGGTTATGTACACATGATATTCACATGCCCTTGTAAGCTAGTCCCGATTAGGTAGTAGGAACAAGCAAAGCTCTTACAGCTTCACTCTCTTACCCCTAATCATACAACAACCCATAGAATAGCACAACAGTATATTATGTATATTACATACTGTACTATGTACTACAGGTAAACTAACACTAATCAGTTTGTACATACAGATCAAGAGATTATCATTTATTAGTAAGACGCTTAGCAGTCCCCTTTTAAAGTTGAATCTCAGGAGATTACAACTATTGTTTAATTGGACACTTAACAATCCCTTTACAAAGTTGAAATCCACTAGTCAAAAGGGAAAACAGTTATTCAACAATTACAACTTAATCAGTAAGACATTTAATAGTCTCTTTTCATAATTGTTATTATTAAACTTGTTTTTATTAAAAACAATACATTTATTTGGTTAAACATTTAATAATTTACTTATAAAGTTGTATAATCAGCTAATTGATTAATTCTATTTGAAAAATTACTTTTTTNACTTTTTNATTTTTATTAATTTCTATTTAAAAATCATTACTTTCTTTACATCTTTTNATTCTAGACTAAAAACAATATATCAAACCATCAAAATCATAATCTTTTATCTTACTTTTACTTTTATTATAAAATTACAAGCCTTTATAAGCATATAAGAGAATTTAAGAGCTTATAAAACTATAACAATTAAGAAGACTAAAAAGCTATTATATCCTTAAAAACATCTGTTTAAGCTCTTAAGACTATGGAGTTTACTACTTACAAGTAAATACTCTTCATACTTAAGTATAACCAACTCTACTTTTCAGTTACTTAAACATCTTATGTTAATACTAGTAGATAATAACATAAAACTTAAGAATAATAAGAAATATAATGTCAAGGTTGTTTATATGTAAAGTGAAGAAAGATTAAGAGGTTAAAACATAATAAAAGACTAATAGTATGATAATAATTGATTAAGTGTAAATTTACTTTAAAACTTAGTATTCTTTTAAGAGTACAAGATTGTTACGGGTTTTACCGTAACACGCTAATTGGTGTAGGCCTGAGGCTTGGTATAAGTATGTTGTACAAGAGAACCTAACAATTAGACAGTCATGTGATGAGGACCTGGGACCTAGGGGGTCTAGGGTCTATCGGTTTGGGACTCAGGGACCTGGGGGTCCAGGGGTCTAACTGTATTTCATTATTTATATAAGCATGCTATAAGAACATGAGAGTAGACTTCTCGTGTTCAACTTAAATACATTACTAGATCCTACCTTTAACTTAGTCACTTGCTTGTATGTTATATGTTTTTGTTGTCCTTGAACATTTACCTTATCCTTGACTATTTAGTGACCTGGATAGTGTAGTTTTATAACATTTTGAACATTACTTATTTTGATAAATCAAGATTTGAAAACAGATATATTAGTAGATAATAACAATGAATAACAACTTGCAAAAGGTTCTGAAAAAGGCTTTGAAGAAGAATCTAAAGAGGGATCTGAAGAAGGATTTAAGGAAAGTTCAAAAGATAGTTCTAAAGAAAATCAGACTATCAAGGAAACTGACATCTAAGAAGGAGTGTTAGAAGAAGTTGTTATGTTATTAAAGTAACTTATTAAGTTAATAAAAGGATTAACTGTTGGAGAATTATTAAGAGTTGTAAAAAAGAAGTTAGTATCTTCACTACTTAAACCTGAACTAAGACTAATGTTAATACCATAAGCTTTAAGTCCAAACCTTGATTTAAACTTTGAGTTAGAGGACAATATTGAGCAAATCCTAATGGTGACCTTTAGAAAAGTCAAAATCATCAGGCTAGACCTGTTCTATGAGGACAAAAAGAAGTTGAAGGTATATCTTGTTTAAACAAGAACTTACTTGGTGTTGAATGATTATTTATTACTTAGAGACATATACAAGGTATTATAAGTATTAACATACTTAAGAAGAGTAATTAAAACTTAGTTTTAACCCTTTAAGGATGAATAGTTTGTGATAAACAAGGAAATAATAAACTAAGGAATAATTAACATTATTACAAGTTAGGTTAACTATACTAGAGAACTTAAATGCTTGTATAAGGATGTTGACGAAAAAAGGAATGCTAAAAGATATCTAGCTTATCTTAGATAAACTAAGAGCCTTAATGAATATGTAATGTTTTATTGTTAATATACAATATCAGTCAACTAAGGAGAGGAAGTATATATACATCAGTATAAGATCAGGTTAAAGGATTCTATTAAAGAAGAATTATACTGATAACTTATAATTATTATGTTTGATACTTTAGTTGACTTGTTTATCAAAATCAAGAATGAACAATATAAGATGATCTTGGACAAGAAGGGAGAATCTTACTTTAACTGTAAAAAGATTAACAGTAAGAAAGATTAAGGAGACTTTATAGAGTTAGATGTTATAAAAAAANGAAAAGACCTTTAAAAAGAAAGGAAAGAAGTACTTTGAAGGAAAAARCAAGAAAGRGAATTCCTTTAGAATCTCCTTTGAAGAACTTGACAARARAAGGAAAAACAAGTTATACTTTAAATATAAAACTTCCTGAATATATAATAAATACTTATAWAAGGAATAACCARATTAAAAACAAAAACATGAGATTATAGGGTTTTTTACTTAATAATCACTAATATTCCACATAGTATAGATATTAAAGAAATAATATCTAAAAAKWMWGTTCKATACCACGGNAAAAAAATTAACAAGGAGGTATCCAGATACACCCTTCCATCTTTGGAGCAAATGCCAATCTCAGGTAAGAGATGCAGAATGCACATCTCATTGATCTAGGACTTACGTGTAGCAGCACCAAGCCCTCCATGCTCTAGTAGCATTGACATTTGTACTCCGCCTATGGAGATGCCCAGATTTGTGGACTATTTCCATATTCCGTGGTTTGAATTTGAGATGTTGGTAGAGCCGCACTGTTTGTTTCACCTGTGTTAATCTGCCTGTCCCTGTCCTGACGTTTCTTAGTTGAACAATTACGAGCATCTGTGTACGGGAATAATATCACATTCCAAGAATTTCCGGACTTTACCACTCTATCTTCTCCAACTGCAATTAGTTTTGAGTCTCCTTTTCAATCAGACATTCTAGAGAACCACCTGGCGCCTAGTTCGAATGCATCAACTGGCCAAACTGACAACAGAATTGGCTCATTCTGGATAGAGCCATTGTTAGATCAACTAGAGATACCATTCGACGGAGAGGAAGAAGTGCACTCATCTCCACCAGTTGCTGTAACTAATAGAGATACACGCTCTCTTTTCGCAGAGATTATCGGTAGTGATATCGATTCAGACAACCCTGACTATCTGCCAAAGATCTCGACATACTTGAATGAAGTCTTAATTGAGCGGCATGATGGTGAACTGATGAAAAATGCAACAAAACTCCTTGGTCATTCGATCCAAGAGGCAGCATTTCAACTCCTACGCTATTCTATATATCTGTCCTCGAACAATTTGCTCTCAGACAGCCTGACGGATAAGCTTCTCCGATGGGTCATCCAAAGTAAACAGTACCATGTGATAGAGCGATTAATGAAGATGAAAAAGCCAACGACTCAAATCTTTGGGTCTAATCTATTAGTGAGCGCCGCAAGGATTCAAGATATCAAAACCCTCCGTTCCCTGCTTTCTCTTGGGGTTGATGCAAATATTCCAGCTGGCAAATTCGGCAAAGTTACAGCGCTTTATGCGGCTATCCAACAGGAAAATATTAACCTTGCCCGTATACTGTTGCAAGCAGGAGCAAATCCTAATGCTGGTTTTACTGCTGGCCCAGGCAAACGCATTCCTCCACTCAAAAAGGCTGTTGAACAGTTTACCCCGTTTTGGGGAGGAGGAGATATTAATGTGACGAGTTCCCTTGACTTAGTCCAATTATTATTAGATGCAGGTGCAGACGTTAATGCTGAATGCTGTTATGAGGTATTATCGCCAGATACACTTCTGTCACGTGCTGTACGAAGCGGAAATGTGGAGCTTGTCCAAATGTTCTTAGTGGCAAAGATAAATATAAATCTGATAACAGGGACTTCTATGACTGCACTACAAACGGCCGCAAAAGCAAATGAGTTGGAGATGGTTCAAGTATTACTTGATGCCGGTGCTGATGTTGATGCTCCAGCTGGCCAAAGTTACCAGGCAGCACGTGAACAGGCATTAGGAAAAAAGAAATGGATGTTTCTTGTATCCAATTCAGTACGCCTCATATCGCGACAATGCAGAGATGGTACAAATCTTGCTGGATTCCGGTGCCGGAGTGGATGGATATCTCTTAACTCCAGATGAAGTGGAGGCGAGAGAACCATTCTTGGGACTATCTCCATGTAATGAGGATTATGATGACTGGGTTGATGAGTATGTATCTTTCGGCGAGGATGATTTACCAATGATGACTCCACTTCAGTTTGCAGCTGAAAACAAAAACACTATGCTCGCTCGATTGCTTCTATCAGCAGGAGCTAACATAGAAGGTTGTGGATATGGATGGACTCCCCTACAAATTGCTGCAAAACGGGGAAGTTTACAGCTAATAAAACTTCTACTCCGTAAAGGTGCTAATGTCAATGCCCCAGGATACAAAAATAACGGAAGGTCTTCCCTTCAAGCAGCTGTGGAAAATAGACATAATGACATTGTTGATATTCTACTAGAAGCTGGTGCCGAGGTAAATGCTCCAGCAGTTACAGCATGTGGCTATACAGCCCTTCAACTAGCAGCTTTGTCCGGTGATATTGAGCTCACGAAAAAGTTGATATCTCTTGGTGGTCTTGTTAATACTAGACCTTCTGAAAAAGGAGGAATGACTTGCCTCCAAGCAGCTTCGCAGGGGGAAAGCCTAGAAATGATCAAATTACTGCTTAAATATGGTGCTGAAGTAAATGCTCCCCCGGCTACTGAGCATGGTATAACGGCACTCCGAGGAGCAGCGAAGAGAAATAATATGGAGGCGATTGATGTGTTGCTGAACGCTGGGGCGGATGTTAACGGCGTATCATGTGGATTAACAGCTCTTTGTATGGCAGTCCGCGGTCAAGATATTGAACTGATCGAATTACTGCTAAAGGAGAATGCTGACCCTAATGGACAAGAGGATCAATCAATATCACCTCTCATGGAAGCAGTAAATATTAAATCGGAAGAGATTATTGATCTTCTAATCAAAGCAGGCGCGAATGTGAACCAATTTCACTTGTCCAACATTGATTTACCAACAGCGCTACATATGTCTATAGATAGTGGAAGAATCAATATCACCAAAATGTTATTAGCCGCTGGAACTGATCCGAACCCCTCATACCCACAAAATTATAGCGGTAAACGGGCAATGACTCCGTTGCAAAAAGCAGCAACTGATGGTAAACACGAACTAGTGCAGCTGCTCCTTTCTAGTGGTGCAAAGGTGAACGGCATGTCAGGTACTGCTCCGGGGACGATGGCCTTATTGGATGACGCATTGTCGACATGGAACCCTAGCGAGGAAACAATTCAATTGCTAATCGCTGCTGGTGCAGAGGTGAATAAAGCTAGAACTAATAGCGACATTCCTCTAACTACTGCTGTAAGGAAGGGCATGTTTCATGTGGTAAACCTACTGTTAAGTGCGGGAGCAGACGTCAACCTCAGGGAGTCAGACAAGCATACAGCCCTTCAAGTATCGATGAGTAGGAATCACATTGATATTATACGGTGTTTGTTGAGTGCAGGAGCGGATATAAATGCACCTGCTTGTGCTAATCGTGGCAGAACGGCGCTTCAAGCAGCTGTAGAGGCTGGTCATGTCTCCCTAGTGATTCTGTTGCTGCAACGTGGAGCGGATTGTGATGCTGCAGCTGCAGAATACTATGGTGTCACCGCATTACAAGCCGCAGCAATAGGAGGCCATCTACGTATTGTTTTGCTCCTTCTTAAAGCCGGAGCTAATATAAATGCACCTGCTGCTAGGAACGGGGGTAGGACAGCACTAGAAGGAGCTGCTGAAAATGGTCGCCTTGATATAGTTTCCTTGCTTCTCAAAAATGACCCTGATATTGATGGGTTAGAGATAAGATGTAAGAGAGCTGCAAAATTAGCATTATCGGAGGGCCATATTCATATATACAAGTTATTAAAAGATTATCAAAGAACTTGAGCGAAAACTCGGAGTTTTGCATTATATACATACGTTTTCGATGTTATTTCTATAATAATAATAACAGCACTTTTGCCATTATGTTACAATGATTGTGTGTTCAAAGTCGAGAACAAATTATCCCAGGCAAGCAAATCAATGTTTAAGAATCTTGCGCCAGTTTGTAGTAACCTAACAGCGAAATTTAACCAATTTTAGAGCCCTTCAAGACCTGGCTGGCAGAATTCTTGCGTTTCTCCAAATTGGTCAACTCTTTTGTCCATTTCCACAGACGACTGTCTAGCTTGATACGAGTCGTTTGTTGTTAAGTGAAACCCGAATTATTTGAAGAGATAATTACTAAACCTAGTGGTCTGTATCTGTATTATTAAGAGTAAATTGCCGCTCCATTGCCATATGATTTGCCATAGCCCGGATCGTGTCAGAGTGCTTCGCGCCTAGCACCTCTTTACGTAGCTTAAGCACTTCAAAACCAAGCTGTTCAGCCTCGTCAAACTGGCCTTGCTGGTACCAGGTCGACGCAAGACTCGCCATAGCTAAAATCGTCTTAGGGTGCTTTGCGCCTAACACTTCCTTATATAGCTCGAGCACTTCAAGTTCAAGCTGTTCAGCCTCGTCAAACCTGCCTTGCTGGTACCAAGTCGATGCAAGATTCGCCATAGCTAAGATTGTGTCAGGGTGCTTCACACCTAGCACCTTTTTATGTAGATTAAGCACTTCAAGTTCAAGCTGTTCAGCCTCGTCAAACCGGCCTTGATGACGCCAGGTCGACGCAAGATTCGCCATAGCTGACATTGTCTCAGGGTACTTCACGCCTAACACTTCCTTATATAGCTTGAGCACAATAAGTTCAAGCTTTTCAGCCTCATCAAACCGGCCTTGCTGGTGCCAGGCCAACGCAAGATTCGCCATGGCTAAGATCGTGTTAGGGTGCTTCACGCCTAGCACCTTCTTACATAACTCGAGAACTTCAAGTTCAAGCTGTTCAGCCTTATCAAACTGGCCTTGTAGGTGCCAGGTCGACGCAAGATTCGACATAGCCCGGATCGTGTCAAAGTGCTTCACGCCTAGCACTTCCTTATATAGCTCGAGCACTTCAAGTTCAAGCTGTTCAGCCTCGTCAAATCGGCCTTGCTCCCAATAATATCTACCTACACGTTGTAGAAGTAAGGGAGTTCGACTGTTATAATCTTGTTTATCTCGCCGTGAAAGCGCCTTTAGTGTATGTGGCAGATATAAAATGCAGCTCTCCCAAGTTCCAAATTTACCAGACGGGAACAGACTGTTCATAATCTCTAAAGCTTTGCCAGAGAACGAGCGAGCTTGTGTCTCTGTTAACGCTTGACGAGTTGCAAGATTTACTAAGCGATGCTGATCGTATGTCGGCAATTGTTCATCGGATGCTTTTTGTGCTTGAAGGAATGAATACTCTGTAAGTCGACCTGCTGCTACAAGGATTTCCTCTTCGCTGAGATTAGGACCAGCAGCAGCTTTGAGAAGCTCAAACGGAATCCCTTTATTATCAAAAAATGCGATAGTATTAAGAATCTTCGCACTGTCAACATTATCCTTTGCGATTTGATCCATAGAAATAAGCCAGGTACGCATCACGCTATTTGGCACCTCTAATCGATGAGTGTCCTGGAACTCATAACTCAAGAGATTCGATTGCCGGGACTCTGATTCTTTGAAGGATTTCAAATATTGCCGGATGGAAACTTTGGTCTTTCTCATATAGGCACCAGCCTGGACGATAGCGAGTGGCAGTTTCTCTAGAAGCTTAAAAAGCTCTCTTTCCTCCTCTGATGGCTGGTTTACATCGGTTCTCCCACGGGCGCTAGAGAAAAGTTCCCACGCCTCTTTGTCAGTCATCGGGCCTATTTCAATTCCCCCTTGGACGCCGACAAGATTTCCAAGGATACTGCTATCCCGTGAAGTCCATAAAATAGTTTCGGTTTGTGTCCTTGGCACAAACTGAAGAAGGTCGGGCGTATATAGCTGCTGTTCTAGAGTAGCTGAGTAGGGCCTTTTGAACAATTTCAAGTCGTCAGCGTTGTCAAGAATAAGTACCCAATTAGTCTGTAGCTCAATCCATTGCTTTACAGCAATTAGCAGATCCTCTCCTTTCAAGTCTGGCGGTAGGCTAGCAATCTTGGCAAGATTAGTATAATCTTGAGTAAATCGTGCTTGGGAGTCTGCGTGGATCCAGAAAACTGAACATGAGGTTATCTTCTGACGCCGATAGGCATATTCGAGAGCAATCTGTGTTTTACTAGCGAGATGTATATTAGAAGCAGATAATAATAGGTATGATTCTGCACATACCCACATCCACCAAGACCCCAGAGTGCAACTGATCGACTCTGCGACTGTAGGGTAAGGCGCTGGTCTATAGCTTTAAAAATATCATCTCGGTTAACAAGACTATCATTTCGATCGAAGGGGACAAAGGTGATTGGTAAAGACGCGGCTTGGGTAGTGTTAGAACGTGCAACGGTTGCCAGGATTTGTTGAATGTTGGCTTTCTCGCTGGACGAGAAGTCCTGGGCGTTAGCAGCTTCGACATGGGACAAGGTTAACACGCCGACGTATTCGTGCAGTCTCTGCAGGATCCCCTTCACCTTCTTCTCCTGGAAGACGCCCTTTCCAGTCTTCCAAAGAACCTCTACCTTTGACGCGCCGTCCTCTGGAGTGTATTTTCGAAGAACCTTGCTGAGTTCTTCCAGTGTGCGCTCAACGCCTCGATGTATTGGGAGCAACGCTTTGCAAGTTTCTTCGTCTATCTCTTTATTGTCGATGCGTTTCTTTGTTCTCTCGACCGCGTGGGTTATCGGTGGGAGCAAGTCGTTGATACATTGGAAAGCATCTCCAATATCCTTCCCGACAGCGCGAAGTTGGGCGGCTCGAACGAGTACCTTCTGGCTGAATTCGACCAATGCGACGATGCTGGCGATTGAGGCTATAACCTCTAGCCCTGACATTTCATAATGAGGAGATATGATAGTGAGGGTCAGGGTTGAAATTGATCTCGCAATATACAGCAGAGCTCATCAGGTCAGTGAAGTCGGGTTGGAGCCCATTTTCAACTGCGCTGGGCGGGGCGCAGTCGCAGGTGAATGCAATTCAATTCAGCCCCAGCCAACAGCATCTTTCAAAAGCTATTGGCGTATGCACGTCAATCAGCACACGGGGCAATGCTGGCCACATCCAAAACATCTCTTCTTCTTGGTAACCAATTGTTCTAACAGAAGCATAAAAAGGAAGCCTGGAGTGCCACTCGCGACTGGGCAGCACGAGCCAAAGAGTGGAGGCCAGTCTCCAAAGGGACCAACAGCCGCAACGTGGGTTTGCGAGCATCGAAGTTCGCCCTCACAGCCTTGCTTCCTCCAAATCTGGGCTACATGCTCAGCAAAACATTATACCTATGCCCGACTTTTGCTGCTGCGTGTTTCTCATATGTCATATGGTTGCGCTAACTCACAACTAATGTGGAGCCTTTTATTATATGTTACTCGTCGTTGTGGGGATGTCCCTCTGGTGCCTGTCACTGGAATGTGATCCCGATAATGTACTGTACGGGCGGCCCAAACCGTGTCTCGCCAGGGAAACGGGGCGATCAGGTGGAGCAAAGGCGCCAACGCTCTAGTTTTTAACATGTTAATCAAGTTAAAACTAATATTAAAGTTTATTTTATTTTATTTAAATAGCAATACCAATGAAAGATACCTTCCACCAACCAGAAGACAAAACAGAGCAAAAAATGAAATAAAGAAACCATTGAAAGGGATCTGAGCAGAGTTCTTAGCTGTAGAGATTAACGTAATATAAATGTAGTCTCGCGAACGGAAAACCGATATCGATTTTGTTGCCGAAATCGCTTTCCATTTTATTAGTATATCAACCTCCAACATCCAACGTCCTGTTCCAAAGAATATAAATCCGAATAGACATTCTGAATCAATACTCACATAATGGAACTAAGCTTTAATATATTAGAATTCTTGCCTCTGTCAATATCTCTCACATCATGGGATGTTGTCTCTATCCTAGGCTCAGTCACAGTATTAGGTCTCCTAATGCGCGTTCTCTATACCACAACCTTATATCCTGAAATATTCACACCATTAAAAGAAATCCCAACCCCACCTAGCCGTTCATTTCTCAAGGGGAATAATGCACCGTCTTCTGAACCGTCTCAAGTGGCGCGCCTCCGTCACTAGAGCAGGACCGTGTTAAATAAGGGCCTCATCAGGTACTACATGCCCGGTAATCAAGAGAGGCTGTTAGTGACCAGTCCTGAAGCACTAAAGGAGATTCTGGTCTCTAAGACAGCTCACTTCGTGAAGCCTCAATCTGTGAAGCATCGTCTCTCACGTGTTACTGGTAACGGTCTGCTCATAGTTGAAGGGGAGGAACACAAAGTTCGGTAATCTTGCCCTTTTTTTGTGCTGGAGACTAGCTTTGTTCTCAGGCACAACGTAAAAGTCTCATGCCGGCATTCTCGTTCCGACATATCAAAGACTTGTACCCCATTTTTTGGTCGAAAGCGAGAGAATTGGTAATATGCCTCGAAAAAGAAGTGAATAATAACAAGACCAAGGAGACCAAAGTAACTGAGGTACGAGGGTGGGCGACTCGAACAACACTCGATATTATTGGCCTTGCAGGAATGGATCACGACTTTAACTCTCTCCAAAACCCAAACAACTCCCTTGCTCGGCGGTACAATCAAATGCACCCGAATCCGTCGAGGTTTGAGGTTCTACTCGGTTTAGTCCTATCCCTATTTCAAGGCGAGTTGCCGCACTGTTATCGATATTGCCAACCAGACAGAAGAAACAGGTCAGTGAAGCGTCTAATTATATCCGGGACCTCTGTCGGAATATCATCCAGGAAAAGCAGGAGAAATTAAAAACAGATCAGACCGAAGATGGGGTCGATATCATTGCCGTTGCATTAAAAAGCAATGTTTTCACCGACGAAAATCTTGTCGACCAGATGATGACCTTCCTTGCAGCTGGGCACGGCACAACCTCACATGCTCTACAATGGGCGGTATATGCTCTCTGCAAGCACGACAAAATCCAAGCCCGGCTACGTGAAGAAATCCGTGACAAGCTTCCACCAATCAGTGACCCCGAATCCAAAATTTCCGCACCTGATATCGATGCGCTTCCCTTCCTCCACGCCTTTTGCAACGAGATCCTCCGCTTCTACGCGCCTGTTCCAGCCACTGTCCGCCAGTCCCTTCATGAGACGACCGTAGTTGGCTACCGAATCCCAAAAGGAACCAGCTTTACCATTGCCCCTGGCGTTGTGAATCTTGATAAAGAGCTATGGGGTCCAGATGCGGACACATTCAATCCAGAGCGCTGGATGCAAGACGGCTGCGTAAATTCTGGAGGAGTAAAAAACAACTACGGGTTTTTGACATTTTTGCATGGCCCACGCAGTTGTATCGGCGAGACGTTTGCAAGATCGGAATTGGCGTGCTTGGTGGCTGCCATAGTAGGTAGATTTCGTATGGAATTGGAGGATCCCGATAAGGAGGTTAAACTTATGAATCGTGGGATTGGCCTTTCGCCAGCAGATGGGGTTCGCGCGAAGTTTGAAATTGTGGATGGGTGGTAGATGTTTTAGAAAGCGGTTCTTGTGGCTTTGATCAGACGAAGACGTGAAAGCTGTAGTCTAGAACGTCTGTCGGAGGATAATTATATTGCACTTTTATAATATTTAGGCCAGCAGCTTCTCCAAATTATCTAGATTGTCCACTTAATCTATTAGAGCCTTATTCGGGCTGTCTTCTATAAAAGGATAGGCTTAATCAAGATTCTATATGATCATTTTATTGCATACACCTGTCAAACAATTTGCACAGGGTTTGCCAGGTAGTGGAAGGAGCTTCTGAAGTGTGGTTCTCTACATTGTTTGAGATAAAAAAAAGAACTTTGAATTATTTGACAGATCGATAATTTTAGGCCACTTCTAAACCCATTCATTACTATCAGTATTGAATAAGTGCTCAGGTACAACATGACCTTTACTTCTTATACAGCGACTATAATCTCATGCTTCTATATGATTATAGTGATTACAGAAATGCAATTTTGCTAACTATAGCGGTGATAGCCATCAAGTTTTGAGAAAGATTTGTATTAGGAGGACTCCNAAAAAAAAGGTGAACAACAAGTATACGGGACTACAACTAATTTATATGTTGATTTTGCCTGCCACGAGTGCTCTAACCTACGGTGGATATGGAAGGGTCTAAAGCAATTTAATTGGCTCAACGCAAGCGCCACAAACTTTCCTCTTTCCGACGTCAACGAAGCGTCCAGTTTTCTTCTCTTGAATCAGAATCACCATCATGAGGGGTAGAAAGCCCGATTTTATTGCGTGTATTCATTGCCGTCAGATGAAGGTGAGTGTAGTTTAGTTAATGACATAATTTAGAAAGCTGATTCCAAATAGCTGGCGTGTGATAGGGCTCAAAAGTTTCCAGCTCCCTGCTCAAGATGTACCAAAGCTAAAAAGACCTGTTCTGTTTATCCATCATTTAAGCGCACTAAAAAGAGAGAGTATGTCTACTTACTTTTATTCCGCTTCTCGACTCAATCATCTAATGGTTACAAGACGACTTAAGGCAGTTGAGAGAGAGTTGCGAGACATCAAGCAAAGTCTAAAAGCTAGCAATAGCCAGCACCAACCAGGATCTAAAAATAATGACGACAATCCAACTGCTGTAGTATCAAGTATTAATAGCACGATACATCAGTTGAATCCACAACCCGACGCAGAAATATCAGGCACAGACTTTCTCTCATCAATCACATCCATTGATGGGGTCAACCTTGAACCGCGATTAATCAAGGATTTGTTAAATGAGTAGGTTTCATGCAGGTCAAGAGGAAGTTATAAGCGTCTAATAGACACAAGATTCTTTAATAATTACCATTCATTTTGGCCCATCCTACCTTGTCTATCCTCGTTTATAAAATATTCAGGGCCATGCCCACTTCTCCTCTGGACCGTGCTGGTCACCGCTCTAAGAGGAAAGTTCGAGCATAGAGAACTCTACTTGACGATCGCTGAAGCTGTTCGCAACATGGCGTATGATACAATACGACCAGAATATGCATCCTTTCACTCCATGCAGGCTCTTTTGTTGCTGTGCCATTGGCCTCTCCCATTCCAAAGGAACAATGATCCATCTCATTCATTTATCGCACTAGCTACCAATATAGGACTACGAATGGGCCTTCATCGACCACGCTATGCCGTCGAGTTTGTCAATGAATCTTCCACCGACGGAGAAATGGAAGTTCTTCGGCGTAAAACATGGGTGGTGTGTTTTATTACAAACTTAAGGTATTCGTTGATTGCCTATAAACTAGAAAATGCTAACTGATAAATGCTAGCGTGAGCATTCAACTAGGCCTCCCGGCTACAGTACGGCTGGACCAATGTCTTCTGGAAATTCTGGCCGAGAAACCACCATGGCTACCAGATAGGCTCTACTGCCAGTTGCATATGGCGCGCCAAACTTTCAATATCTGCTCGACCCTTGGATACTGCGAATCTTCTAGCACAGGCTTGCTTCCTGAGCCGAACCCAGTCATTCGAATGTTTGAAACTGAGCTGCGAGTCCTGGAATCCCGGTTCTCCCAGTCATGGTCACCTACAGAGTATATGGTCTTTTTCGGATGCCGAATGGTATTGTACACTTTTGCGCTTACAGCAGAGACTCTGCAGAATGATTCTATTCAAGTTGAGCCTCCTTCACATTGGCTCATCCAGGCCTACATGATTTCTGCAGCTGCTATACGGACGGCGTCCTCCATCCGAAACCAGCTCATTTTTACCCCAACCCGTCTTCAGAAGATGATAGTAAATGCTGTGTGCTTTCTTCTCCTGTTAAAATGTTCCCGTCATTATGACCTGGTCGATAAGAGCGAACTCTCTAATGGGATTAGTCAGGGTTGGGAAACTGTGCAGGGATTGTCCATCACGACTGGCGACATTATGTCTCGTGCGTGTCTCCTCATTGAGCGCTTGAGTCAGTATAGCGATACATTAGAGCCTCAGGATAAGGCGAAGGGATTACTGCTTGTTAAGTCTAGGATGGGTGCTAATATTTCACTGAGTTCGATCCTTCGTGCAAAAGAGTTTTCAAAGAAGACCCAAGATGAGACAGTGTTGAATGATGAAGAGGAATCTACAGACGTGTTGAATGCGGATGATATGAGTTTGTTTGCTGATCTCGATTGGGATGTTCTGTTCTCGGACATGGCGGTTTAGTTGAAGCGTATGAAACTGTATTACTTCAGTAATCTCTAAATGAATCGGTTCAACTGTTTAGTCGATATTTGTGCTAATTACACATGTGTCCAAACCCATCAACGTGTACGGGATAACTGACATACAGTAACATCCTAGCCTATGTATAAACACCATAACGTGCATCTTAGGATCTGTACAGACGTAGATAACACATGTAATACCTGCCGTAATAGATGTACCATTTGTAAATATGACATCATAATCTCTTTTTCTTTGAAACTAGTTAGCTTCTTTGAAAAGCTGACTAAACAGAAAGTATAGTCACATACACTTCCTATTTAGTCTTCCCAATAAAATCTGCAGTAGAAATTCACTTAGAGGGAAAGTCACGCTAAGGTACCTGCAGGCCAATAAGGTGCTAAGTTGAGTGAATGTCACGTATGCACCAGCACCATTCTAGTTCAGACTGGTATTCACTTTCTGTTGTCTTCAAGTTCACTGCAACCCCAAATTTTCTTTTAATTTCTGTTTCTACTCAATCTCAGATTTCTCTGCTTTGGTATTACTGTTGTATTCTCCATAAGAACTATCACGCTTTCATCCCTGGGCATTACACCATATAGTCAAATATAAAAGACACACCCGAGTTTCAACTCTATGAAGACTATTGGTCTTGCAACTCCACACCTCGGGCATACTCAAGCAATCCATCAACAGCACGAAAGATGTCAGAATGTGCTCCCACGGCCACTGAAGATCTTGATAATGGATCGACATCTCTTCAATTTGAGGAATTCACATGGGACGATGGCAATGGCGGGTATCAGGGTGTCAGCATGGCTAATTTCAAAAAGCTGTTAGAATATTTGAGAAACCTCTATCCACAGGTCCAGACAATCGAGGAACGCGTACCGTACCTCGTAATATGGTGTGATGGAAGCATCCCGGAACCATCAAAGCGGCCATTCTCTATTGCAGGCTTATTAGCCGAATGGCTTCTCTCGGGGAAAGATAATCTTCCCCCTGCATTCATTGGCGATGACATCGGCAATTTGGGGCTGATACTTGATATCGAGGATGATCTCGCCGATGATATCCGCATAAATCACATACCAAGAACCGAAACACTATGCAGATTAGTGCGCGAGCATTTTCCAGATGCATTAGCTATCAGCTTCATCGACAATGAGATCTTAGTGGAGTTATCAGAACTATCAGTGAATGAGCACATTGAGCGTCTTGGAACTCTACCCGGTCGTTTTCGACATACCCCAGTCAGGATATTGTACCGTAATGGACTCCGAATCACTGGCTGTCAACACAAACACAAGCGATCGAAGCATTAATTACCGCAGATTGATAAGGATTAAGAATCAGGAGTGAAGTTGGAGAGATAAATTGAGTATTGAAGCTCAGAACGTTGGAAACCTGGAGAAGAATTTAGCAGGACAAGGTAATCGACGCGGATAAATTCTAAAGGCTCTTAAAAATCTGACAAAAAAGTATTATAATTAAATTTTAATCATTGGTTGGGCATTAATTGTATCTTCAGATTCCACCATCCTTAGAATATTAATATATACAACAATTTATAAACATACTCATACAGCTTTGGTATTTTTATCAGATACTCCAAAACACTTCCCAATATTAGATGTAAAGTTCCTTTAGCAATCTGACATTTTACTAGTGTCAGGCCCTTTTAGCCTTAGCTCTTCTAGTTAGGCCTTCTCATCTACAATGATACTTTCCCCCTCACCTCTTAGAGCACCGGCAACCCCGTCTTCACGCCCGGTAACGTAATAATGCAATATCTTCTTTCCTTCATTTAACGCTATTTCTATATCTTTATCCCCTTTTGATAGCAAGTATCGCTCAATTGCGGGTGCAAGAAGTTCTGCTCGTTTGCGAGTCCACCAATACAGACTAACTGGTAAGAGAAACTCAACTGCTCGATAATAGAAGTACATCACCATCAGGACGGAGGAGTCATCTTGTTGGACAAGGGAGCGGAAAGCATCAGTAGTGCAAGTGGGGAAGTAGAAGACAGATAGTACCATATCCGATCCAGATAACTGGTTATCTGTATCCTCTGATGAAGCTGAAGAAGAATTGGGAGAATTGGGTCTACAATTCTGAAACGGCAATTGCTTTAAGATCCCATGCAGGAGTGCCAAACGAGACGGAACATCTTTAGAGCTTGCGAAGTCAATGCTCGCACAATCAGTATCCTCCGTGTCTATATGATCAGCAACATCTTGCTCATCATGCACGTTATGATGAGCTTTAGCACAGTGTCCATCGAGAATTGCGGAGGTAAAGATGGTGTTCTTTGTGCCTAGGAAATTGAATGCATTCGTAAATACTTGGCGGAGACCTCTTGCCAGGGAAAATAAGGGGTCTGAACCAAGGTCGAGATGTAGTTCATCAGTGGATTCAGATGTAGTTTTAAAAGGCTGCGGTGATGACGATGACGACGATGATGACAATGGCGATGATGATGAGGAGGAAGTAAAGAGTCCATCAGTCTTATCCCATGCATAGTAGACCAGCAGAGCAGAGGTTGCCATCAAAGCGTCGGCATTGTGAACGGTTGTGGGTTGGGCGAGTGCATGCCGAAATAGGCGTAGCGTTTGGTGCAGGTGCAACATGTAAGCCCGATGGTATATTTGTGAGGAAGGGTCAAGATAAGATAGATGAGTTGCTGAAGTAAGCAGAATAGCCTGCATCAAGAAGTCATGCTGTGAATATGAATTAGAAAAGTACAACTCCATGTAATGGCCAGAAGGAGAATAGATACCTCAAAGGAAAGAGGGACGACTTTTTTGCACCAGATATCCTTATCAAAAATCAATGTACTTGCTGTAACGTTATTGAAATGGTATATAAGTTTCATGTGTAAAACATTCACATCTGGAGAAAGAGAGGGCTGCGATGGGAGCTCTAGTTTAGTATCTCTGTAGGTAAACTGTTTTGTCAAACTACATGTTTCTCGTCTCTTGACGCAATTCTGGCATGACGGGCGTCCTTCATCACACTAAAGACAAATACAAGGATTACATTAGTAGTCTGGCACAAAATTAAGGCAGCTTTTTCGACTAACTTTCACTTTTCTCTTTTTGCAAGCTGTGCATCCGTGTCTCGATTTGACATGAGACCGTCTTCTAGCAATAGGTTGCTCATTTTCATTGTAACGTAATTTCCAAGGATCGCCTAACTGGTCTGGCTCAACCTGGACAAATCGGATGTCAATAGAGTCGGATAAATGGAGGGACATAGCTAATAGGATAAGAAAGCCTTAGCTTGCTGCTCTCTCGGATTACTCGTAAGAAGATGTTGGACCCATTAAAAGAAGGAGTTATCAAAAGAAGGAGGTGAAGAGCATCAAAGTCTAGAGTGAAAACTAAGATCCAAACGCTTGTCCAGATTCGGCTTCGTATTATTCGGGAATGAGCATCATTGGTGCAGCCATGCGTCATCGTCAGGGTTGGGAAGATATTTTTAGATATTTTTAGAATATCATGTGATAATGTATCAAAATGTGTAAAATAATCACGTGATATTAATTGGTTTCAATTGATTTGAATTAGAGTTAATTCTAATTAATTTTAGCGTAAGATTAAGTTAATCCTCTCTTTTTACGGAGGTAAGCAACAAACTTGTAGGGGAAGACGATAGTAAGCTACATAATTATCAGCCCTTAACTTTGCAGGACTGCTTGCAATGGCACAACGAAATAGCCCGGAGAATTATGGCAAGCTCAGTAGACGTTACTGTTAGGTATATGAATAAGCTCACATTAATTCCAACATGGTATAACTATTAATCCTTCTATTTCTTGTGAGTGAGTGAGTACGCTCACCCCTCATCGTGAGCCAGCCGACCCCGCCAGCTTCGACGCAACGATTCTCTATACAGCAAAATATTCGCTAAACTATTCACAACGGTTTCCTTCTTGAAAGTATCAACAAGCTAACCTCAAGTACTCTTACGCATATACGTAAATAGAGCCTACAGCGCTCGCTATGACTCGAACCCGATGTCCACTTTGTCGCTCTTTCACACTCATCTCGCTAGCTGGAGGATTAGAGTACGCCCATTATTCTTCACTAGAACAGCTGAGACATTCCGCAGGACAAGGATGCGACCTTTGTAGTCTAATTTGGCATTATATAACCACAACTGTGAGAAAGGATGAAATTCATAGAGCAATGAGCCAATCAAACCAACAAATCACTATCAGGGCTAATGCCCTGAATAAGAAGCTCATGCCCCAATTAGGAGGAAACCCAGCTTATGATGAGCTCTGGATTACTTGTGGCGAGGAGGGCGAACCGCCTACGTATGGCGGCGGAGCTATTTGGAGTCGGGTTGAACTGTATACCCCCAGAAGTACTATTTTGCTCTGTCGATCTCTTCTATGGGACGCATGCTGATTTGGCGTAGAAAGTCCTTTCTCTCAATATTTTGGAAAAAGGGATATTACTTTGGATTCCTCATCTCCTGAAAATTTTGAGGAAGCCAGAGGATGGATCAAGGCATGCCATAATCATAAGCAATGCGGGACTTTGGCACCGGTACCTCTCCCCAAACGCGTTGTTAATGTTGGTACCCAGGATTCTAAGGCTGCGTACCTAGAGTTGGGAGATGGGAAAGTTGGACAATACCTTACCTTAAGTTACTGCTGGGGTTCTTCGCCAGGAATCACCACCACGTTTGATACTCTTGATGAACATTTGAGACAGCTTCCGGTTGAGAGATTACCCACTACCCTTTCAGATGCAATTCACATCACAAGAGAATTGGGATTTCAGTATCTATGGATTGATGCTTTCTGTATATTACAGTCAAGATTTAGCGGAGACCAAGAAGCCATTGCGGATTGGCAGGATCAATGTTCCAAGATGGCAGACATATATGGAAATGCTTTCTTAACTATAGCTGCATCTGGAGGTAAAGATAAGAGTGAAGGGTGCTTTCTTCCCCGATCTCCAGATTCTCTTATCTGTCAGATCCCATTGACGGATGATCCTTCTATCGGGTTTGTTTATGCCAGACCACCTGTGAGACCGACTCAATATATCAAGCAGCCGCTGGATGATCGTGCCTGGACATTCCAAGAAGCTTCCTTATCTAGAAGGTTGCTTCAGTATGGTACAGATGAGATTTCTTATCTCTGTCAAACGTCATCATTTTTCGAAAGCGGAGATTATTCCTCTCATTATTCTCCCACTAGAATATCGTTCCGTGGACCCCAATTATTCGCAATTCAGACCAAGGAGACAGATAAGAGGCAACGAGCTCTCATGAACTGGTACCGCAGTATCGAATCAGAATTCTGCGGCAGGCTTTTAACCAACGACTCCGACATGTTGCCGGCGCTATCAGGAGTAGCTCATAGATTTCAACCGCTGATAGACGGCATGTATCATGCTGGCCTCTGGGAGACGGATCTTCTTCGGGGTTTACTATGGAAGTGCAGAAACGTTATACCGAACGGCAAAGGTATATATCTCACGGAGCCTTCCTCATATCGTGCTCCATCTTGGTCTTGGGCTTCTTTAAATGGTTCGATATACTATGGCAATTCAGAAGCACGAAACAGAGGTTGGAAAAAGGAGGAAGAGAAAAGCCCGACTAAAATTCTAGAGATAAAAACGACTCTTGTGGGACCCGCGTTTGATCCGATGGGACAAGTCTCAGATGGGTTCATCAAAATAAACGCGCCAGTTAAGAAAGCGGTTGTAGTCTCAAAGACTGACAATGATTATAAAACGAGCTTCACCGACTCCAAAGGAGTGGTAAATAAGTTTATGCCCAAAATCAATCACCAGCTGCTGGTAGGTGAGGAAGTGACTATAAAATCCGACCCCGAGTCTGTGGGAGCCTTCGGACATTTTGATATTGAGAAGTTACCAGCTGTTACGTTGACCTGTCTTCTGTTAACAGCTAAAGAAGGTCTCATGCTCGTTCCTGTTTCTGGACAGCCAGAGAAGTACAAAAGAGTAGGTCTCTTTGTAAACCAGAGAGGTAATTGGTTCGAGAAATGCCAAACTCAAACCCTGACGATAGTATAAGAAGAAACTAGCTTGTCGGAGACCCGCTCTATATAGCAAGCCGCCGCATGAGGTGTTAAGAGATGTGGTCATCTGAACCTTGAGAGAATCAAAGATGAATGCACGCATTACAGACACGTCATATAATTAGTGGTCAATTATATATAATTCGTAATTACATCTACGATGGTATATAGGTGTTGTGGAACAGCCAGAAGGGCCAAAACATTCTTGTGACTATAATGAAGCTATGCAAGGCCTCAGCTACAATTCTCGTCTAATACAGTAGAACCCTTCCCCAGATTAGAGGAAGGTATCAAATTATCCAGAGTTGCAGTATATCTAGTTTAGCTTGAATCAGTAGAGGTTATCCAGCGTACGAAGGTGGTGTAAATATTAGAGGAGCACATCAGCGCACCACCAAATAATTTGCCGCCCTACAGTAATAATAGTAGCCAGACGACGCGAGCACAATCAGAAACCCAATAATGCTAAGGCTGCCAAGGAATATCACGAGATTGTTTTTTATGCAGAGACATCACCCTGTCGATAAAAGACGAGATATCCCCTGAGCGGGCGTTTACAACCGTGTCCGCCATCTAGCATCGCCGCGTCATAACAAGAAATAACGACTGTCAGCCTGTACGTGTACGTCAATCAGATATTACAGAGTGATGCAAACGATCTAGCCCCTCATAAACCATCTGCCCTAGGTACCTGACTAGGAAGCATAATATGCTGTGCCACGGTTGGTGGCTAAGCCCAAGCCGGAAAGTCTGGAGCACCGAGTAAACACCTTCCCAATTGTCTCTTATCATCCCTATCGCCAAGATCGCATCCATTGGAATAACTTACTGTGGTATACAGTGCTCCGTTCAAGTGCGGAGATGCTTGCTCATATCGGCCACTTGCGAAAGCAATCATCCAGGCGGCGGGCCAAAAGAGGACGTTATCGGCACGGTATACGAGTTACGTGCATGTACTGATTAATTACTGGACGGTCGCTTTCTTGTGATCTTAATTTCTCGGCTTGCTGTTCATCCCCATCTCGCTTTAAGAAAGGTAGCATCCCGCAACCACTCTGCTTACGGAGTGCCTCGCAAACAATTACCAGCACAATCAACCTTCAACAAGGACCGTTCATAATCACTCAATGATTGATGGAGTGCTTGCTTACTGAGTCTCTCAAGGTTGCAGTACCGGGACAATCCGGTCCTTATCGTTATGGGCAGTAAGCAGACAGGCAATCTGTGGGGCCAAGGCCTGGGCCAGATACAGGTCAGTACCTGCAACCTTTAGCTGCAAGTCCCCTGTAGCCGGAGGTAAGCTTGCCTGTCGACCCCATGCGTATCGCCGTAAGGTACCAGGCACTTCCTCCCTATGAGAGGTAGGAATCCCCAGCTCGTACAGGCCAAATGCTGGTGGCACTTTGCTGAAGTTGGCAACAATCATCCGGGAACCTGACCCTGAAGTCTGTACCTGCCCTTCTTGGATTCCGGCTATCCCTGACCGTTGTTGATACTGTATTTGAGTACTGTAAATATAAGACCCGCATCATACCCCCGCGACATTTACCTCTAGCTCCAGCAGCTGGCCATCCTCGATTGAACCCGAGAGAAAGTCAAGATGTTCTCCTCTATGAGTCTTCTGGCTTTGGCCTCCTTGACTGCTCTAGCCAAAGCAGACTGTGCTGCAGATAACTGTCTCCGTGCCCTGCGAGCGACTCAGATTCCTGGCCGTCTGCAGTCTGCTCAGGCATTCTGTGCTACATATACCACAGCAACTTCCACCGGTGAAGCTGGTCTCCCGACTTATGTAGCCAGCAATTGCAACGGTAATGTTGCATCAAGAGTGTCAAGTGCCTGTAGCTGTATTGCACTAGCCACTACAACCTCCATCTCGGTGACGACAACCACGGCAACACCGACCACTTTGGAGGCATGTGGGAAAATCAGCAGCCTTTCTGTACAGGCAGCATCAACCCGTATGTTTTTTTTTCAAGATTATGTTTTTTGAAGCTATTCCTGAGAGAAGAGGTTTTGCTAATAAAGTCCGGGTGATTTAGCAACACCAACGGTTGATGCAGCCTTGGCATATGAGTGCCTCAATTCGGTGCCATTGAACAAGACAGCTGCAATTGCCTTGGTGGATTCTATGGTACCATATGTTGAGTTCCAGAGTGGTGAGTGACGCTGGGTATCCTCTCATGTAATACACATCTGCTAACAATCTGAATGCAGATCTCGCATATCTAAAGGCCCCTCCCGCAACTTATTTCTACCCTCCTTATGACGTGTTAGGCACGCTTGCCACTATCAGAGCCAATCTTGTAGCTGATAAGTATGCAAATGAGTATGCATTCCAAGTCGACTTGTATCAGGTCTACGCTCCTGCCCATGATGGACATTTTGTAGTCTACCCTGATCTCCTTTCCGCAGCTCTTGAATGGGGTCGTCAACTACCAATCGTGTCTGTCAGTTTAGATGGTAAAGAAACGCCAAAGATTTATGCCTATGGTAAGTCCCTCTTCGAAATATCATCTTATTCCCCGCCTGTTCTAGCGGACCTCAAACATCTATGCAGGATTTGCAGCTAACAACTACCAGAGGACATTGTGGCTTCTCCCTCAACTGCCTCTCCTATTACAAAAATCAATGGTGAAGATGCAGTTACCTATGTTTCCAATTTTGCCTACACAGCTGCATACAACCAGGATGCTGATGCAGCATACAACTCCATGTTCTTTGAGAAGGCATTCGTTGCTGGCGGAACAGGAACGGGTTATTTCAGTATAAACGGCCGTGTGAGGTATATCTACCCTGGCCCAAATACTAGCTTCGTCTTCGAGAATGGAACGAGCTACACTCTCAACAACATTGCTCATGTAAAGACGAGCTTTGCTGGTGTCACTGATGGTCCATCCTTCTACACCAAATTTTGCACAGGACAAGCAGATTCCAGCGCTGCTAGTGAGATCGCTACAGCCGATGTTTCTGCTGCAGCAAATGCCTTACCTGGCTATCCTGACCCCATCATTATCACAGGAGATGGTATCGTCTCTGGCTATTACCTTACAAATCCTGGTTTCGAAGATGTAGCTGTGCTCGCCTTACTGGCAATGGAGAACGAGGATCCCGCTGAATTCCAATCGGTTGTACAGAATTTCATTGCCGGTGCCAAAGCAGACGGGAAGAAGAAAATCATTGTTGACCTTCAAGCAAACGGCGGTGGTTATATTCTCCAAGGATACGACTTGTTCAGACAATTTTTCCCTCAAATCACCCAGCGAGACTACACTCGGTTCCGCGAAAATGAAGCCTTCAACGCTCTTGCCGAGGTCAGCGAGGCCACAATTCCAGCAGATTATGATCCGAATACTGCAAGTGATGTCATAATCTCATTCTATGAGAACTGGTGGAACTACAAGTTCGATTATAATCTCACAGAGCAGCCTTTCACCAGCTTCGATGCGAAGTTTGCACCACAGATCCACCAAGGAGACCCCTTCACATCCCTTGTTCGTTGGAATCTCAATGATCCTTTAACTACTGTCAATGAGACTTTTGGTATGGGAATTGAGATCACTGGTTATGGTACTAGAGCAAACTTCACGCAGCCGTTTGAAACAGAGGATATTGTTCTGGTGAGCATCCTTTATTAGGGTCCCTAGTCGAAGACAAGTGTAATTATCTTTTGCTAACCCATTCTTAACACAGCTCTACGATGGTGTCTGTGCCTCCACCTGTATTATATTTTCTGAATTTATGATCCATGACGCTGGCGTGAAATCTGTAGCCATGGGTGGCCGTCCTCAACCAGGCAAGATCCAAGGTATGGGCGGTGTGAAAGGAGGACAATCCTTCGCTTGGAGCGACTTCTACTCTGAGGCACAATTTGCCATTCAAGAAGGAACAATCACCGATGAGCAGATCGCCATCCTGTCGAACCTCACTCTACTACCAATTGAGCGATCTACTGCGAGCAGCATTAATTTGAGAGATATCATCTTACCAGATGAAGTCTTTGAGGCTATTCCAGCACAATTCGTTGCGGAGGAGAGCGACTGTAGACTTTACTGGACACCAGATATGATTACTGATGTGACCAAGGTTTGGGAGGCTACTGCGAGCGCCGCTTTCGATGGCAAAGCCTGTGCCTTTGGTGGAATCAGTAAGACAGCTAAGCGGAGCGAACTCTCTGGTTCTGCAAAGGCAAAGAGGAATGTTGAGGCGAAGAGAGTTGCGGAGCAGAGGAGACAGAAGAACCGCCGTATGCAGAAGAGGCAAGTGGCAAAGAAGGATATTGGAGGGAAATACGGGCGTAGGGTTATTGAGTAAGAGATCTATGAAACACTAAATCTCTCTCATCAGCCTTAAATGAATAGCAATATTTATAACAAGTCGTCTAAATAGAAACAAATTTGAGACATCTTGTTTAATGCACAATGAAAGTTTTGAAATTGGAACAAGACAGGGCAGCATATGTAAGAGCTATTGAAGAATGGAATAGATCTTAAGACAACCCCCATTTTAAGCTATTCATTTTAATTATATGACGTCAATTTAGAGAACAGCCCTAGGTGCGAATCTTATATCCGCGCCGTTGGTGGGCATCGAATTTACCTAAACCAGCCACGCTGCAACGCAGTCGATAACCACCAAGCTCAGCCGAAACAAAAGTCCACTCATACGTGCGTTATTTTTAAAACTAACCAACAGTCTAGCATCAGCCAAACAATATTGAACAAAATTCCTTAAATGTCTAAAGCATCGGTGTGATGTGCGCCATTTACGGCCGTAGATCGCCAAGTTTCTGTTACAACGACCTCTTCACACTCAGCCTTGCCAATAACAGATAGTACAAAAGAGCGTACCTCCGCACGGCTGAAAGAATAACGGTCAGATTCGGAGACGAATTCCCCCATCCCCATATTGCGCGTGGCTTGAAGAGGGCGTATTCAAAGCCCCTTTCGATGCAAGCTCACTTGTTCGTTTATCGTGGTGGCTTGGGAGATCGGATCCGAAGGCAAAAATGTTGCTGCGCCATGAATGAATACGTGGAAAGGCTGATCCGTGTGCTAGTTGAGGGAAGTAAGCTTGTGAAGTGCAAGAGATCCTTATAAGTATAGCTCTTTTTTGGAATTTTTTTGGAATAATTCATTCACTCAGTTCATCCTCTGCTACGATCTACATTCTCAAAGGACTGGCTACTTAATTTGTCACGACTTCAGCAAATTCCCAAAAAATCTACATCTCTCCTCATTCATCAAGACCTCAACGAATCCTTACCAATAATCACAATGGTTTTCGGTCTCATCCTCTTAGCCGTCACCGGCACCGTCGTCTACAAGCAGCAAAAGAAAAATCCCAACTCGAGGTTAAACCGATACAAGGCAAAGAAAGCTGCCAAAAAGAACGGCCAACTTGAGCAAACCCGAGAGATGGAAGAAGGAGGTGACTTAAACACAGTCGACACTTCTGCGCCCTTGCCACCTCCGTATCACGACTTTGGGGACGAGAAAGAACTTCAGATTCATGTTGAGGAAGTTGCTGCGCCAGAAATTCCAGTGAGATCCTCTCAGAGAGTTGGGAAATGTTAAGGGCTTTCAAAGAAAATATGTACCGTTTTGGGGGGTTAAGGAGTAGTGGTTGATTTGTAATGTATTTATAGAGAAGGAAATGAATGATGGTGGCATTTTGTGAATGGGAAAGTGAGGAGCAGAGAAAGTCAGATAATACCTACCCTTTTCTAGGGACGCGCAAATATTTCATTTTTGGATATGATTCCCTTAACGCATATAGACAGTTCAATAAGCACATGTATACAGTTATTCACCATCTCCATTAAATAGTATTCGACAGTTAATGAACTGTAACTTCCTGTGAATAATACTCTCTTTCATCATACTATACTAAAAGTGCAGTCAAAACCAAGGCATTATGCAGGCAAAGAAGGCTCTTTGTTCAAAATTACTTCGTCCTCCAAAAGTACATCGCTGAATACAAATCAGCAAAGTTACAACCACACTACCATTACTCAAAATATGAACCTCGGGTCTATTAGTCACTGGTTCAAGGACCACTTCAGGTATTCAGTGGTTTGCTGCAAAGTATGAATAGCCCAATCAATAAATTCCATATTTGCAATAACTAATCAACTCGGGATCATAGTGCAACAATGAAAATGCCTCTCCACTTGTTTCCTGCGTATGGTGCTTGCATAGATTCTGTGGATTTTGCAGGAAAGCCTAAATATGCTAAATTCAAGCCAGTTAGGAGTCAAATGTGGCAAGGCTCACTAAGGTTACGATATTATCATTTATTATCGAATGATTATGGATGGATTTCTTCGTCGCATTTTACGTTTGCCGACTAGAAGAGTTTGTAATTGAGAATAAATAAACCGTTGATTATTCCCTGCATATCTTTGAATGATAAAATGCAAGCCGTTTTGCGAGTTTATTTTCTAGGGGTGTAATGCAATAATACAATTACGAAGTCGAGCTGACACCTATTAAATACTGAAATTCCATCGCAAAGGGAGAAAACTCTATGTTCAAGTAAACTTGTCAGCTATTGGGGATTATAAATGTATAATACTACAGTAAATTTTAGTGTCCTGAGAGATGGGTACTCCACTAGACGCTTTTCCACTTAACTCGAAAATATGTTAAATTAAAACCAGGGCCTAAAATTCCTTATAGTTTTTAACTGCTCAAACAAATTAAAGAACTCTATACATATATAGACTTGACTTAACTGGATTGAAAACACGTTAACTTAATTCACAGATTTGAGGGGAATTGATCAACAAAAGGAAGCTGATAAGGAATAGCGGGGCAAGGAGGGGTCAGATAAGGTGACGTCAACATGAACATTCTCACGCTCAATCTCCCCTTCCTCCTCTCATTCCTCCTTTTGTCTAACAAAGTTAAAGACAGTTTCTAAGGAGTAAGAACATATTTGTACACTTATAAGAGTGTTATATCAGTAGTCTTAAGCCATTGAACTCGTTTAAGTCTTAGCACGAAGATAACCCCTCATCTTTTATACAAAATCGGTCTTTTCTGTAGAAAAAAAGAGGTCGCCAAGTTAAATTATCTGCAACCTTCAACCTTGTTTATCACATGATATTTTCGATTCTTATTTCCTAGTATGATACCAACATAAGTTGTAGCACACTTACAAATGTCATGCGGACTTTAGATCGAAGATGTATCGGATTTAGGTGTTAACGATTTACAAACTCTTTCAAGTTTAGGTGTATCAAACATTATACACCCATAATTATAAGTTAAACCAGTAATCTACCTCTTAGGTCATACTCTTAACATAGTCATCCCAAAAGTCTTATGATTTCAACTCGTCTAATNAAAAAACTAAGCGGCAGCCCCTCCACCCTTACAACAGCAGACAAAACAAGCTTTCTTCATCCACGCCATTTCCATCTAGCCTTGCATTCCTAACACAATAACCAACAATAATCCAAATTTGTCCAAATCCAAATCTAAAGTATATTCATAATGTCTATCCTCACAACAGACCTCAAGGAACACCTTGCACTCGTCACGGGTGCAAGTGGTGGTATCGGGAAAGCAACATGTCGAGCACTCGCAAAGATGGGGTGTTCTATTGCCGTGCACTACCATTCATCAACCCAGGCGGCAGAGGACCTAGTTCAGGAGTTGAAGGGCTTGGGGGTCAAGGCTGAGGCGTTTAAGGCGGATTTGAGCAAGTATGATGAGGTAGGTAGGTTTCTAGTTTTATCAAACCTAAAGAGCAAAATATCCATAGAGATTTAACCCTCCCCCCTTTCCAACTTTTCACCCTTTCAATATACTTCCAGATGGTCCATTTCCATTTCCATTTCAACTTTAAATTCAACATTAATTACAAAGATACAAATAATCTCCTTATATTCCTCCCTTTTCTTTTCCCTAAACCAATCATTTTTAAAATGCTCTTTTCGACACAAAAAAAGGAGAACTTCCCCCTCGTCATCCCTCCTCCCCCCCCCCCCCAAATTCTAACAAAACAATCTCTCCCCCACAGGTCCGCACCCTCCACGCCGCCGTCGTAAAGTCCCTAGGCAACCCAACAATCCTCTTCAACAATGCCGGCGTAGCGCCCAAATTCGGCACGAAATCCATCTCGGAAATCGACATCGAGACCTTTGAATTCACCTGGCGCGCCAACTGCGCTTCCTCCTTCTTGATGACGCAGCTCTGTGTGCCGGCTATGCAGGAGAAGGGGTGGGGGAGAGTTATCTTCTGTAGTAGCGTTGCGGGACTTAATGGGGGGGTTATTGGGCCTCATTATGCGTGAGTTCTGTTCTTCTTCTTCTTTTTTCTTACCTTCCTTTTGCTCNTTTTTTATCTTTGCTTCTCTTCACCAAGGGCTTTGAGAATGAATGAATGAATGAGTGAAAAGGCTGAGATGATTTATTTCTTTTATGATAATAGCTCCTCGAAATCTGCGCTCCATGGATTAATCCATTGGCTTGCGAGTAACTTGGCCAAGACCGGAATAACCGTTAATGGAATTGCACCTGCGTTGATCCAAGACACGGCGATGATGGCTCCTGAGCACCATGAGGAGCTTTCAAAGAGTGAGTTTTGCTTACACCTTTTCTCAAATTTTAACCGCTTTTTTCCTTTGAGAGAGAGACGCCTCTCTCTCCCGCTTGTGGGGTGTTGGAGGGCTGACTTGAATGTAGAAATTCCAATTGGCCGATTAGGATATCCTGAGGAGATTGCGGAGACGGTGACTTGGATGGTTAAGACTGGGTATGTTACTAATAAGGTTGTGGCTGTTGATGGCGGATTCTTCGTTCAATAAAGAGAGGGACAAAGAGGAGCCGAGACGTTGAAAGCCCTTGAAGAAGCTCAAGAAATAGAATACTATCACTCTAATGACCAAATTAACGGATTACCAAAGAAGCGAAAACTTGATGCAGCGTGAATAGGCTTGACTATTTTAATTTTATTGATTGGCTAATCTATCAGCACTTCAAACATGATATCAGCCATCAAAATCTCGCTCCAACAAGGCGCAACAGTTCTGGGAAAATCGGAGTTCCCCATCCAGTGATAGGGTCCCATCCCTTTGTAACAGGGAAGCCTTCCACACCGCAGCCGCGGCTGCTTCCAGACAGGATATCAGTAAACCCCTGGTGTCCTTTCGCGTACAGCCAAGGGTTCAAGAAGCCTAGTGTGGGTTTGCCAGATGCGATCAAGGCGTCATTTACGAGTGAGATTATAGATGCCGTCAGCGGGCTAGATGCAGAAGTGCCGGAGATGGTACCGATGGTTGCATTCCAGACGAAGCCAAAATATAAAGATTGAGCTGAAAGGTCTGGGTAAGCACGGCCATCTACAAGACGTGTTAGCATGTTAACGAAGAAGCTAGGGAGTGTCAATAGCTCTGCTTACTCTTGTTATAGAGGCCATCATAGAGGCCATGAAGACCTTTGACGTATTGGGGCACAACGGCGTCCTGGTACAATGGCCTCGGGAAGTAGTTACTGAAACCGCTTCCACCAGCATAGAATGAGTGGTTGTCGCTAGAAGCGCGGAACACGGAAACTTGTGGCTCAAAATCCATGACTCCTCCCACAGCTGTCACGTATGGACAACTCGCTGGGAATGCTGGCAAAAATGTCGACGTATTCTTGCCGTCGTTGGTGATACATGTGGCATTAGTTGCACCACCTAGACCGCCATCACCAGCCGAGAAAAGCAAGGTGATACCGCGAGCACCCAGCTGTGCGAAGCTCTGGCATACACGTTCAGCATATGACTTTGGGACCGACTGTTCATCATCGCCGTATGAGGTACTGATCACCTGAGGGACATCACGTTGAGCAAGAACATAGTTAACCCAGTCCAAGTAAGGCTCGTTGGTGTCCGTTGGAGTATTTGCATCGGGGTTGAATGGAGGGCTGCCACCAGTTGAGTATGAGTAGATAGTCGTGGGGTAGGTCATGCCTGTAATCGTCTCCGCATCCAAGTTTGCTTCCTCGGAAATACCCTGCAAGGATTGGTTGAGTGTCAAGTGCTCCTGTGCAGGAGGACCATTCGCGATTTCAATGGATTTGAAAGCGTGAGCAGCAGGGATAGCATCTGGCTGAAAGATTGAGAGGAACTGAGCAATATCACCACGAATTGGGATTTCCCCGAGGAAGTTATTAAACCCAATCTTGTTGATGTGAGGAACCTTGGGCTTATAACCAAGAGTGCCATACAAGGTCTTGAAGCAGTCAATGGTCACATTGGCGATATCACAAACTTTGGCGATTGTCTCATTGGATGGTGGTTTGTATCCAGGAGGAACGTATGCCGGACCTAGATCATGGACAATATCCGAACTCTGCTTCATCGATCGCATGAATGAAGTAGTTGGCTGGATAGTGTCGATGTGTTCATGCAGATGCTTGGGCAATGACCATTTGGGAGTCCTAACCATCTGCGTACCATCTTCGTGGGCGAAGGTGTAGTACTCGGTGTCCAGCAGTTCCTCCGCGGTCTCTACATCAACGAGGATGTAGATCCAGTCCTTCGCAGGGCTGTAGCCAAGCTCCTCAATGCCATTGTCGGAGAGCCACTCGTGCACCAGATCCAGTGCTTTGTCGGATGGCTTGACGAGGTCATTGACCGTTTCGACGTCCAGATGCTGTCCGTACCTCTCATGATCGGGATGCGAGACTATATTGTATTTCCGGTCAGTTTGGTTTGCAGAAGATTTGTACTGGACTCAGCAGATGAACACCATGAAACTATCCATCTTCCTCTACGTACCTTCATACAAGTGACGCTCCAGCTCAGCAAAATTGCCTTGCTTCAATCCAATCTGCATGTGCAGTCGGTGAGCAGCAGGAGCTCGATCAAGGGCAGTCCATTTCCGGGGGATGGGATGCACCTCCTTTACGTCATACGGCGAGCGCGCTTGGATGGGCGTCGCGACAATGGCCTGTGCGGCGAGAACCACCGCCGTCCAGAGCTCCAACGACAGCATTGTCTGATGTCCAGTTCTTACGGAAACGCTGTGGAAGACGAGCAGAGACCTACGAGACAGTCTGCCATCTCCCTCAATGGGGGCAGCTCGAGCTTATATCCATCCCCAGCAGCACAATCGTCCTTTTTCTTTCCTTTCCTTGCCGTCATCCTTGCTGATGGGCCAGCTTGTCCCTGCTGCATGCACATCGCTGGTTTGAAGGGAAGGTGTCACAGCTGCCCCTCCACCGGTGTCTTGCAAGAGTCATCACCACGACCACCTTCCCAAAACGAAGAACATCCGGGCTTAGTAATTATGCAAGGAGAGGTGGAACTCGACATAAGAAGCAGCTAAATTTTGGATCAGGAACCAGCCGTCAAGGAGTGGAGAAGCCCAGCCAGCGCTCCGAGAGGAGATGCCTTTACTGTGATGCCACCGAGCTCGAATTCCTTCCGCATAACCACCATTAATATTGAAGCCAAATCAGGGGCAGATAACCATAAGAGGCTCGATATGTGTGCTGTGCGTCGATCATGGGTTGTTCAATGCTGGTACAGTACAGTACAGTAATATTGTACAGTACTGATATTTCCCCTATTTCCCTCAACCAATCGGTCAATTGTCCTCTCCCAGGCCCAGCAATGCGATTTGGCGATTTGACCTGATTCTTAGATGATGTGCTGAACGAGTTTCCTAGATGGGGGAAATAAGCAATCAGCCAAGCTACAGGCACTTGCATGCTGGATCAACCAATCGCATATGTCGCTCTGTGTTGCTTGAGACCAAGAATATCCCGCCTGCCGTATTTAAAATTACCGTAACCCTCTCTTGGAAGCTGCGATAAAGACATCTTCCGTCTTCCCAATTGCGCGATTAAGACTCCCATAGATCCGAGGCAAGTAACTATTCCGCACAGTACAGTAAGCTGCCGTGGAAGCCGAACCATTAGAAGCGGGATCGGGCTGCTGCTCGTCCAAGTACAGTAATATTTAACTCGACTCCTCACCTTCCGCCAACCCCTTCAACGACTTCACTCCACCATTTTGATGTGGACATGGCATAATATGTTGCTCTCTCACATAATTTATGATGAATGCAGTATTAGTAATGCTGGTTCGATAACTTATGATCTGACACCACTCTGCTACGTTAGGTTTGAAAACTTTTCCTGTCAAAAGCTCCCCTCCACGATCCTGGTGTACTGTTGTAGGACCCAATACTTCTTTCTTTTCCAAAATGATCTTTGCCGTGCCATTGGTGCACCAACACCTCAGTAACTAATGAGAGTGATCATGAATGTGCTGGCATGGGTTGGATTGATATATCTGGTGGGTGATGTTCAGTTTTGGAAGAAAGGTTCTAAATGTTGAAATTGAAGTTGAAGTTAAAGTGAGAACTTTGATAGTTTTCCTTGTTTTAAAACATAAATTTAATTATTCAGAAGTCTGTAGTTATAATACTATTAAAACCTTTATCTTCTTACTTCATTTCATCTCAATTCACCTCACTTTCATGCAATATTCCAAACTTAAATTCCTCCCTTCAACGCAATATCTCTAACTTCTTCCTATCTATATTAACTATCATCTTTTATCCCTAGAACTTGTTACCATGTGTTTGTTTGTTGGCGATGTCCCAGCTCTATCTCTGATTCAGATCCCAAGAAACAATACGTTATTCTTGCAGAAACGATTGTCTGTTATGTAGCTGCCTCACAGGGAGCTTGTAGTTCTACTCCTAGACAAACATGCACCATGCCCTTAGGAATTATAGAAGTTTGTACGCATGTCTATTGACATTTATGCAGTTGAAGGTTTTTCTCTACTAAAAGACTACAACCCAACTTTTCCTCCCAGTATTCAGGATGAGCTGCTATTGCCCCGTTGTGATGATATATGTCAATTAAAAGGAATATGCGACTGTCTCCAAGCACGATGGAAATACTATCTTGACTATCAAAATCGATATTCGAGAATATCCAGGGGAAGGTTGATTAGCTATTCGATACTTCGACAAACCTGAGGATTCATCTAGTCGGCAAAATCTTCACACAGTCATCGCGGATCGACTAAAAAGGCACAAAATTGGGCAGAAGATAAGCGGGAAAAAGTTGCAGTATGATAATATCATTAAAGAAATAGCAGAAACCCTTTGTGCTTCTGATTACAGTGAACATTGCCTATGTTGTTATCTCAAGTGACAAGCAAAACGTTCACATATTCATACGTGAGGACCCTTTGCCGATCGACCTAACTTATGCAAAGGTGGTTATATTTGAGCTGGGATATCCTGATGAGTTGTTAGCATATCATAATACTGCTTGGAAATTTTTAGCATCTAGCATCTAGTATCCGTCAACGATATGTCTATCAATTAATGAAAGCTTGGAATCCCTAAATTCACTCTCGCCTTCACCAACAGCTGCTAAACCAGATTTTGATTAGGAAATGACCCCTGTTATGATCTTAGAAGCGTGGGAAGCCGTATATTATAAGTTTGGCCAACTTTATGAAACTTTTGGGTGCCGTGATTCACAAATGATGTGGCTTCGAGAGGGAGGATTACTGCCATGTGTAACACCAGTTACTCTTTTCCAACAATTAATGCCGATCTTCACTCCTGCACTAGGATATGCTTCAAAAAAGACTTTAGTCTCATAGATTGTCTATTATAAATCTGAAATGCTTGCTAAGGATTGAAGACCCTTTGCAAAGGAGGTAAAGCTTTCAAGAAGAGCTTCGAAATGAAGGCCATGGGAATTGGAATCCAGAAGACTACCCTGATTGTCTTCTTTTGAAATCGATGCCAACCCTCTCATTCGTGGTGAGCAGGGTTTAATGGTTCTTGCAACTTTTTATTCCAAGTCCAACCCAAACTCTGTCTTGTAGCCGAATATAGGTCAATGTAAGAATATCAGGACAGCATTCCATTCCGTTCAACACCAAAAGGAGCATTGTAGAGATATCTAGACGAATACAATGTCGTGCTTTCCATACAAACGTAGTTGATATACTCATCTAGCACAAACATTATCAAATTGGAATCCCCAGAGATGGCTAACTGCCGAAGAGTTGTTAAAATCAGTTGGAATACAATACCTGAAACTTGAAAAATCGGATTCTGGAGGGCTCTAGATAATATCCAAGCCCCCATACACAATTTCCATTCATTTTCCTCCTTCAGAAAAGGGTTGAAGATTCTCTTTATACCACCCCACAGATGACATACACAAAATATCGACATTACCAATACGATTCTCTACAGAATCTCTCTACATTTACTTTCTGACTGTGAATCCCTAGAGACCGATAACGAGTCCCAAATCAAGAAAATCTGGAACCAAGTGCAGTATAACACGACAACAATCGACTGCTTTCTCAACCACCTTATCTTTCCTCGACATGCTAAACAATTTGAAAGTAAGCTGCAAACGTCTAGTTAGGATATTCCTATCTTCCCACCGGATTCCGTGAAATGTACAGGATTCAGTGGAACTGGTGATGCTACCGTTAACAATTGAACAGCAAGATCTCCCCCAGCCTCACTATGCAAAACGTAGAGGAGCTCACATATCTACTACACCCACGAAATCAGCGTCATAAAGTCGCTGTCGACAGTCAAGGGATATACCTATCAGAAGTAGATTTGCTTCGGAAACTACATTCTATCAAGATTTGGATTCTCATAGAGGCTGGGGCTCAATCCTAGAAACGGACAACCTAAGTTTTCTGAAAAAAAAGTTCTGGGAGATCGACACCGATGCTCTCGCAGCATTTTATTTCAATCTAAAGAACAAGGCTATGATAAATCTAGTCATTAAATTTCCTTGAGTGCAAACACAATTTGCAGATAAACTTAGAAAATTGCATCGTGTATCCGTGAATAATATCTTGACTTATATTCTCATGATTAATTATATTCTTCGGGTTCAAAAGAATTACAAAGATTGGGCATAAAAGGAGAATGAATTGATTAATCACCAGTGAATAACTCAGGGGCTACGGTTGAGATTACAGGACACCGTCATGTGGTAGAACGGTGCATAAGATCAATACCGTTAATATATTTGCTAGTCGAATGTTTAACACTGACTAGGTCCCACCTTTATAACCATATTTAGAAGAAACCCGATGCAACTACTTGAGGTCCTCGATTCCATCTGCAATGCTCTCTTCCAAACCGGTCCACCCTTTTCCGAAAAAGGACTTCAACAGTTGTTCTGCTTTCTTGCTGGGTGGAACCTCACTTAGATCACGACCTTCGTTCTCTGGATCTGAAGGGATTAGCGTATTTTCCGGACGGAGTTTTCTCAAGATTCTCAAGACGTCGGTCCAGTTCTGCGGTTCTGCGAATGCGAACAGACGCTGAGACTGGACCTTTGGATCCAAGAGAGCTGCTACATGGAGTCGAGCATCATCCCTAACATTAACGAACCATTCTAATAGTAAACATTATGGTTAGAAAAGAAGATACTCTCAAGACTATCATAACTTACGTGCAGGAAGGAAGCCAATCACTGATGAATCTCCCTTGAGAATATTGCGTACGAACCCCATTGTGCCACCGCCAATTTCGGGAATCAGGATTTTGCCAAACTATAGAAATTAAAAGAATGAAGATAGATCTTAGGTACGACACGCCTTACATTGATATTTGGCACGATTGTATTCAGCACGAAACCAGGTTTCTTTTCAGCTACCCATTTCCATGCCTGACGCTCTCCCTCGGTCTTCGATGCAGCATACACAGCGTATGCTTTCTGAGATTCTGGGGTCTTTTCGCTCCAAGCAGCCTCCGCAGCTGCATCATTCCAAGTATCTGTTACATTGTAACATAATTAGCACTTCTGACATCGTCATTTCTGGTTAGTACTGACCTTCAGTCACAACCACGCCTTTCTGGTTAGGCTGTGGGATAATAGCAGCTGTGGATGATGACGTCAGTACAAACCGCTTGACGGAATCCTGTCGTCGAGCTGATTCGAGCACGTTCAAAGTAGCAGCAGTCACCTGAGGAATGACTTTGTTCGGATCGGTATTTAAAGACAGGTCTGATGCCTGGTGGAAAGCGTTCATAGTTAGCCTCCTGTACACTACATTTTGTGCAGCTAGTGTAACTGACTATATGCAATACACCGGCAACGTCTTTCATGGCTGCATCCATTGCACCTTCTGTTTCAATGACAGGTACTAGGACACTTTCATATCTCCCTATCCCATGCTTTGTCTGAAAATAGTGGTCAAGCCATGGTTTCTTGCTACGAACTGTCCCGCGGACGTTGTATCCCAGTTCCAAGAGAATATCAACAACGTGAGATGCGATGTATCCGTTAGCACCAGTAACCAGAACCAATGAACCGCGTGGAATGGAGTAGTCAGTCGACGCCATATTTTTATATAGTCTCCTAGTTATGATTCAGAAATATCCAATAGTAAAGCAATAGAAAAGATGATCCTGTCTGGGAACTGGACACATAATGGGAGTTCTTATATATGTATTGCCAAGTAGCATTGCATTAATAATATCCGCGGACATTGCCATACAGTGCTGGACCTTACAAATCGCAATAGTGGAACTTCTGATGTGCGGCATAATTTGTCTTGGAATAGCCAGTTAACGTTGCAGCTCTCCCCTCTACCGGTAGAAACTTTATAACTATATCCAACAGCTTAGTAATAAATGGTCCCACTTTAACTTAATGTTCGGGTACTAGTTTCAAGTAGAGAATGGAACCGATAATTAGTCTCAAGCAAACGGCGAATAAGAAAGCGAAATACCTACAACCAAGATTAAGCTCAAGTACATTTGTCAGCCAAAGGTAGAATTTGGTTCGAATTTCATGAAAAGGATACCCTATAAAGTTCCTAAATTGGCTCTCACAGCATTTAGTTGCCAAAAAACCAAGTATTACAATGCTGCATTAGTCTGTTTCGTGACCCAACTTGCAACTCAGTATTGTTGTAAATCCAGGGATCAAATTCTGGAACCATGCGTCATTGGCCTGCCAGGTGTTTGATCTCATTTGGTTTAGAATTATTAACCGCGGGATCTGTTGAAAATTTTACTAACTTTATGTGGACAAGCTATTAATCAGCTTCGGCCTTTGCTATTGAGTTTTTCTTTTACTCCATAATCTCCTGATCAAGTTCTGCTCCCCAAGTAATGGATAAGTCGAGAGAACAAAGCTGCTCTACTTGGGAACACAACGTAAGTTGGCTTGCAAGTACAAAATCACACTTTTGAAAACCTAATCCTAATTTTATACGAACCCGTCATTACGGAGGACGGAGGACTTTCAATTCACAGAAGGTTTTGTTATACTCTCGTAACGTAATTCCCGGTCCAACCAGTCACTTTTCCCATCACTTGACTATTCAACACCAGTGTAACGATCCTACAGGGTTCAGGTGTATTCCGGTATAGGTAGAGGGCTTGCGAGGCATAATGTTGTAGTTTGTAGACCCTCTAATAATAAGAACATCACGCTGCACTAAACCTCATCTGCACACCAAAACGGACTCCCGGACCACTCATATTCTTGATCTCCTGACACCAAGCCAGCTCCTTCCCACTCCCGCGATGCCGAGAGAAATAGCCCAGTACAACCCATTGCGGGAAAGTGGTCACTTGTTTGCCTAAGATTCCCATATCTTTTCTGTGGCAGTATTCCATTGACTGGCAAATATATCTGGCAAACTTGTCTGCCTCGCTTGCTGGCGTTGATGAGACACCTGAATTCGCATGATATCCGTCGTCGTTGGTAGAAGAACTTCTATCATCCAACACTCTGTTACTAGATGCATTTAATGGACTACTACTTTGATAGGAATCCAGGTTTTGATTTGAATTCGAATTTTTGTCGATGGCTTCTCTTAGTGACTGTTGAAGTTGAGTGATGTTCTCATAAACAATGACAAGAAAACACCAATAAGAAAGGTGAAATTTTGCAGCATGTAGACTTTTAAATTTCAGGCAAAATGGGAATACCTTGCCACTTGAAGTCTTGTTGTCAGCAGGATTGTGTGCTGAAGATGGGACAGCCCAATAAGGCAATCCCCTTACGCTTGTTCTGAGTCGGCCATACCAATCATGAAGTTTCGCAGCAATAGAGAAACAAGCAGATATAATATCAGGTATTAAGAGGCGACAATAATCTGTTGAACCACTTGAAAACACCAAGTCTGACTCTTCGAGAATATGAGGTATGTCGATAATGATATCATGCAGTTCGTCATAGAAGTCCGGAGTGTCTTGTGTTAAATTATCTGAAGTCCATCGTATAGAATGCAATAAAGTGCCACGTCGTTTTATGAGAGCGTCAAGAATCTGCAGAAATTTATAAGGTTTTTGACTCAAGAGGTGATAAATCTTTTAGAACTTACACAAAATGTTCGAAACCGGGAAATGAGATAACGGCGAACAGGTCGATCCATCTTTCTAGGTTGGCATAACTGAAGGATGTTGATCGCGCCATAAATGTGCGCTTCCCAGCCATTCTCTGGGGAACACAAGCAGAGCTAAGCACCTCTATGAATCAGGGATATATATGAGAACATAAAAAGACAACATACCTCATAGGTCGAAAGAGCGACAATAGTTGCCAGTGTTTCATCCTGGAGCCTTATTTCTGGATCTTCAAGATCTGTCCTGAGTTTTTGAAGTGCAATACCGTATCAGCCCATGCTATCTTTGTAGGGCGTGCCAATAGTCGATCGATATTGGATTAAGCATAGTGCCCTTAGAGAAGCATCTAGAGCTATGTTTGGGCGGGTAAGCTCGGAGAGGTAATGTATCCAGCTAGAGCAAGTGTTTGAAGGGCTTCGGTCAAGCTTTTTTTCCTGCTCGGGAAGATACAGCTGCTTCAAAATCGATATAATTTGAACTCGACACTCCGGGCTATTGATTTCTAATGATAATGAGAAGACCGCAAACGAAGAAACACCACTAGTGTCTAGTATACGGGTATCTGATTCAATGCGCTGTCTCTGTATCTCCGAGAGAACTGTTATGGCCGTGTTGAATGGCCTGTCTTGCGTTCGATTGACATAAACAGTATCTCTTGCATAACCGGCGCACAATAAATTAGACTTGCGGCATCGATTACAAGACGGCCGTTGTAAATCACACTGGACGAGTATCAGTAGGTGCCTTGCCTGACCCCTAACACCAATGGGGTAATACTTTAACTTTTTTCTTTCGACAAGTTTTGCAGCCTTGCGATTTCCCAGGAACGCCAACCATTTCGTGCAATATCTATATTAGTCAAAGAACCCCCTTCAAGTTTCATTCGGACTTAGAGGTTCATGCTTCGGAAATATTCCACTCTTCTAATAAGGTAAACTTCGCGCCATATACTGTAGAGTCTACTATTGCGGTATCAAGATGCGACATAAGAGCAGAGAGAAAATAACTGAGAAAGGTGAGGGATTGATTTGAGACTTTCAAGTGAGGTACCTATTATTCAGCTACGGGCGCAAATCCGGTGTAACTCTATAGCAACTAGCGGCATGTTGCGAAGCCTATTTTGGTTGGATGATGCGAGAAAAAACACTTCAATTGACAAGGGGGAGTTAACCTCGCCACTCAAAGGTACTAGTATTAGCTTTACCTGTGGGGTGAAGCAAGATTATCAACCTTTGTCTCTTCGTTGAAACGGCCATCTAACAGTTTACTAGATGAGATATGCTTATGGAAACCCGGACGGATTTGTCAGATTTATATAGACAGAAATACCTCAGTCTCAAATATACATGTGTCATTTGCCTCTCATGTATATTAAACAACTCTAATGCTGAATTAATTTCTTGAATTTTACCTTTCTTATACTAATATTAAATAAGTGCTTCAGCTTCGATCATATATATTATTTTACTAGTTGGACTGCAGAATGGAGACAAGCAATAGAGTACACAGAACGGGGAAAGATTCNAAAAAGTTCCCAAGAATCCGCAAGTGGTGAGAAAGAGACTGCTGGTGAGATTGATCTCGAAAATCTGCTGAGCCAGAAACCTCCGTCCCCTTCGAGCAACGTTGATCTAAGTTTGCCTCCTGATGGAGGCTTCAGTGCATGGCTAGTGGTGGCTGGAGGATTTTGTGCCTTATTTTGCACATTTGGATGGATACAATGTTAGTTCTCTATAGTCTCTACTTCTATGGTATTAGTGAGCTGATATGTGCCAAAGGTATTGGAGTATTTCAAGATTATTATCAAGACAACCAACTTCGCAGCTATTCCCCAAGCACAGTTTCTTGGATCCCTTCGGTCGAATCGTTCATGTTGTTCTTCTGGGTAAGGGCCGCCTAAGTTCCAAGAGACCAAAGCTAACCTTACCAAAGGGTCCTGTTGTAGGGAAGATATACGATAATTACGGGCCAACGTGGTTAATTCGAATTGGAACATTTTTGCACGTTTTTGGGCTTATGATGACCTCTATTTCAAAGAAATATTATCAAATTTTCTTATCGCAGAGCGTTGTCAGCGCAGCTGGAGCCAGCCTCATCTTTTATCCGAGTATGCTATTCCACTCCTATATACGTATTCGGATTCTTACATTTCTTTAGCTTTGAGTGCTGTCGGGACTTGGTTCAGAAAACGCCGTGCTCTTGCGTTCGGTATAATGGTGTGCGGATCGAGTTTGGGTGGAGTCATCCTTCCGATCATGGTAGATCACCTTGTTCAAAATCTAGGATTTGGATGGGCCATGCGGATATCTGCATTTCTGATCCTTTTCATGCTATTAATTGTCAATCTAACAGTCAAGTCCCACATCCCGCCACAACCTAGGCCGTTGCAGATCATGGAGTTTCTCAAGCCCTTCACAGAGATACCATTCCTACTGGTAGCAGTTGGGAGCTTTCTGCTCTACTTTGGAGCTTTCTTGCCATTCAATTACATTATCGTCCAGGGAAAGGCGGCAGGAATGTCATCAGACCTTGCTCAATATTTAGTTCCGATCACAAATGCAGCAAGGTGAGTCGNTTTTTTTCATATCTGCGCAAAAACCAGAGCTAATTCTCCAAAGTACCTTCGGTCGTGTTATTCCTGGGTACCTTGGCGATAAGTATGGTGTATTTAACGTATTCATTCTCTTGACCGCCATCGCTGGTATTCTTGACCTCGCTCTTTGGTTACCAGCAACTTCTAGCGGGGCAATAATTTCGTTTGCAGCCCTGTATGGAGCCGCTTCTGGAGGAGTGTTTTCGATGTTACCTGCTATCGTGGCACAAATTTCCGATATACGTGAACTTGGCGTTCGGAATGGGAGCATTTTTTTCATTCATTTCTATCGCGGTATTAACAGGACAGCCAATTGGCGGGGCGATTGTTACCCGCGATTCTGGAGGATACTCAGGATTGAAGATTTTTGCAGGAGTGACATTACTGGCGGGAGTTTGCTTTTTCATCTTTGCGAGGATTGCTCAATCGGGACTCAAAATCAAGGTCAAGGTTTAAGCTTTCGAGCTTTAGGTACTTCATTCTTACTGCACGTGCAGTTTTCCTTATTTTATATAATTAACTTTACTAAGATAAAGTATATGTTCCAGCCCATACGCCATACTGCCAAAATATGCTTATAATTGAGGAATATGGGGTCATATTTTAAGGGTTTATATCACTTTATATGTATCATTATTAATGGCAATTATTAAGTTACTAGAATGATATGCTTCTAAATACCGTACACAGCTCCTAGTCAACTGGATCCTTTGGAACGCCGTAACAAAAGCTACAACAATCGTTAGTCCCGAAGAAGCCGAATTACATATTCCTCTTCGCGTTGGCTAGATTCCAAGTACACATCAATTAACATATGCCCCCCAGCTTCCAAAAGCATGCTGCACTTTAGCAGTTTAGATCACTATGCGATCCCAAAACTTCCGGACGAGTGAGTGAGTGGCTCTTTCATGGTTGGAAATCAAGGTTGGATTCTGCGCTGGGAGGCTGTATTTTGAATATTCAGAGTACAACGATATCTGCGAGTTTTCGGAATTGACTGTAATAACGATAAGATAAAACCTACCGAGACCTTCACCAGATATCTAGTATTCTTGAAGGACTAGCTATTCATTTAAAGGAAGGAGCAGATTGTTGAATATACTGCTATTGGGTATATTTGTCCACTGAAAAGTACATTGCACACCCCTTCCTTGCCAGGTTGAACCAAAAATTTCCAGAGTTGAATTCACAAGGGAAAAGAGAGAATTTCAAAGGCAGGGATGGGTAATAATGATATTCAGCGGTAATGCAAAAAGGATGAAGCGACCATTTTATTTTCGTGGCACAGACAGGAAGAATATATCTTACAATCTATCCGAAATGATGCTGAGAGAAGGAGTGAGATACCTGAAGTAAATGGCGCATACGGGCGTAATTGAGAGTGTTTCATTATTCCAGACTTTCCGATTGTCTCTAACCCATGTCTTGTATGTGTAAGCAGTAGGCCTTATCGATGTAACCAATAGAGGCCGCGTTAGGAAGAAGTAAATCTCTCTGCTCCTGTACACCAGTGGTTCGATTACAAGGGCTCATGGTGTGTTCGATCAATTCGGAGACCGCCACAGGGATATCATCCAGGATGAAGATCTCGGTCGATCACCCTTAGAGATCGTATTGCGAGGCAGTTCAACGCGAGAAAAGAGCTTTGTAGAATGGTTGTATGGTGGTGGATTGGTTCATCCGACTTCATCAGGGGCGAAACACAGGGAGGTTTCAGGGTCGCTGAGGCTCACGCCAAGCAGCCGAGTTGCCTCAGGTCCAAAGGCAAGCTTTGCCGAGACGTCTCAGTTAAAGCATCTTGGGCCGAGGCCATTCCCATCCTCCAGACACATCGCGTTTCGAACGTCCATCCCAATACGACATCACACGCTCCTGGGAAAGAAACCACAGAGTCTTTAGGGTTTAGACTTAACACTAACGGCGGGAAGATGGCCTCCATTCCAGCCAATCCGGACATCAGACGGCCATCTCTTACGGACGAGGTTTCATCATCCACGCCGTACGAGGGAAAGTACAACGAATCTTCTCTGTTCATCGCCGGATCATCGAAATGTTTGGATATGTTCTGCCAAGTACTGTGATACTCGGCAGCATCCGAATCTTACTACTGTCATAGGAACCGCCCTGGTACCGTGAAACGGCGGTGGATCGTTACAAACTAGATTCTAGACGCTGTGGAGGTAAGCTGAGCGGATACTAGTGATGTGAGGCTCAATACGGAGTATTGGATTATATATCTTTCACATCATCGCTGCTGGTGATGCTCTTTTTTTTTTCCTTTCCACCACCAAACCAAACATTCTCTGGCATTATTCCTTCATTCTCCTTTTTCCTTTCCCTTCGTTCTTCACACTGCTGGGCAGTTCTTTCCATTCCTTGCATCTCGTACAAACATTACATTCTTTTTCTACAAATCTTTGACAGAGTTTTTCCCCTACTGCTCCAACGAGGAATCATGATTGTTCCACTTACCACACTCCTTCTTTCCGCTGCAGCCGGCACTTATGCTGCTCCCTTTCTTCTCGAAGAAAGAAATGTGACCTCGCTCGACCAGCAAGCATTCGAAGAGGCGCAACAACGCGACGATACTGCTACCCGGGCTTTCTCCTCTGTCCCAATTAAGGTATATATTATTGTGCAGGATTGTAATTGCGTTCCTAAGTTAACCATTTACCAGACTTCAAATGGACAATGTCTATTTGTCGATTTACTATCTGGAGACTTCCGCGCAAACTTGAATCCGATCCAGGTTGGTAACTGTGATGGCAGCACTGGCCAGGCATGGGATGTCATTACTGCCGGGAAGCATAACAATGTTGCCGGTGCTATGTTGGTTGTCAATACTTTGGTATGTCTCCAGGTTCTGTGCTGGTATTCCTCTCTAATGCTGTTGACTATAGACCCAAGCCTGCATGAATTTTGATCCTCGCCGTGCTGCTGGAGATCAGGCCATCATGTTCAGCTGTGGTGGAAGGGCAGATGGAAGTATGTAAAATCATGAGCTGCCTGCAAATCTTTTCCTGAGGCTAATTCTTCATACAGGCGGTCAAGTCACCAGTTCCCAACTCTTCCCTTTCTCAGGCGGATCTGGACCATTATCTTTATCGCCCGAGAACCAATCTGGAACATGCTTTACTGTGAGCGGCGATGTGATTGATGTGGCATCTTGCAATTCCGCCGATGCAAACCAATCTTTCACATTCGGAGGCTCCGAAGCTTCTTCAACCCCAGCTGCTAGCTCTGTTTCAGTTCCAGATAACGTTGCTGCTGTTAGCACAGATGTTGCTGTCGCTTCTGCAGCTTCTGCAGCCCCAACACCTTGTGGAGGACAGACTTCTGTGACTGTTACTGTGACTGTAACTGGTGATGTAGACGACACAGGTGCAGCTACTGCGACGGTGGAATCCGCTGCCGCTACCTCCGATGCTGTCACAACGAGTGATGTAATTGCGGCGACCAGCGCAGTTGCTGCTACTAGCGCCGCATCTTCTCCTGTGGAAGTCGCTGCCTCAAACGTTGCTTCATCTCAAGCTGTTACAACTGATCCTCCATCTGTCTCTGGTGTCCCAGATTTCAACCCCACTACTCCAGTCTCGGTCTCTCGTGCCGGTGGAGTTTTACAACCTAGTGCAGCGGCTCAATCCCAGGAACGAGACAACACCGCAACTCGCGCCTTCACAAGCGTGTCGCTCAAGGCTTCTAATGGCCAATGTCTGTTTATCGACCCCACAGCTGGTGATTTCAGAGAGAACTTGATTCCTATTGCCCTCCAGGACTGCGATGGAAGTCCGAATGAAAAGTTCGACTTCCTCACCCAGGGAGTGCATAACAACGCCCAGAACTCGACATTGATTGTTAGCAGCTTGGTAAGCATTGATGATGGACCTTTTTTCGTTTAAATCGATTCAGTTTGACTGACTGATCCTCAATATAGATGAACGGATGTGTAAACTTCGATCCTCGACGTGCTGCTGGTGACACTGTCATCATGTTCAGCTGCGGTGGCAGAGCAGATGGAGGTAAGTCAAGCAGTCATCTCTATCTTATAATCCGTACACGACACTAACATAACGTTATAGACTCTCAAACTACCAACTCCCAACTTTTCCCATTCAGTGCCGCCACGAATACAAACTCAATCGTGCTGGCGCCAGAGAATGGGAATGGCCAAGTTTGTCTTGTCCCCCTCAACGGGAAACTCGACCAGACAACTTGTGATGGAAGTGCCGACCAAGAGTTTACTATTGTTCAATAGGCTCAAAAGGTCTTTTTCCTCCAAAAGAGTTTGGTGAGAAAGTTGGGTCTCACTAGAAGATCATGACCATTTTTTGAATAAGTTTTATGTGTGTACGGGATGTTTTCTATTCTTTTTATATATCCTACCTATCTGTGTCGACTCACAGGTATTATCTTCTATCATGTACTATTTAACCATTTTTTATCCCTAAAAAGGAAGAATTGAAGAATATTTCCAGAGAATTTCGTATTCAAACCGTATATGATGCTTTGAGTGATGTTTTTCTGAGATTGTGACCACTGACCTGAACCACATTGTATAAGATAACCTAAATGAAAGACCTATTCCTGAGATAGAGGTACAGTGCCATGACAGATGTATTCGTACGGTCCGAGTCCACTAGCCAATCAAGATGAATCTAGGGCCTTATACTGATGATATGATTGGCTAACTTGGCTTTGACTTTGCGGCTACCCACGAGCTTCACCACGGAGTATGAACGAAAACGTAGGCAATTTCTTTCATGAATGTATGAAGGCAAGAGGATATCCCAACTTTGAAGCAGTAAAAATTGGATGTTAGCTGTTTAAACAACGGCCTGTTTGATAAAAGGTATCAATGCGATTAAGACTGACTTTGAGGAGCGAATTCCAACTTTGAACGTTCTAGTGGTTTTAATTCATCGCTTGATCTGAGGAAGATGCATAATTACTAATTATGAGTTTTATTCATTCCTTTTCTGAAGGTGTGGAAGCCAATGTGATGCACTCTAAAGGACGACTTATTGGGACACTCAGGACTGAATAGCCGGGATCTTGCGAGAGACTGATGCTCTGAAAAATACTGGCAGGGGAATAGCTTTCTTCTACTGTAGTCGTATTTGGGGGCTAGTTAATCTCTCCAAGTAAGATAAAATAATAAGCACTTATTTGACGAGGAAGTCCTAGGAAATCTACGTCCGTACAGCGATTCACCTCTTGCCTGCTGATACGGAAGGACCTCCGTACCATGTCTTCTGTTATGATTAGTGCGATGTGTGCTGTCGTAGGAAGTCCATGATTCGCCATCGAAGTTGCCGTCACTAACTGCCTTCATAGAGTAGTGGCTTGGTCAGGTATGACTGAGGCGGTGCGAAGGGTCCCCCCGCTGGGGAAACCCCTCGATCCTCACGATTCCTTTGATCATTGTTCTCTGGTTCCCAAATATCCAATATCATTTGGTTTTGGGTGTGGAATATATAGTATCAGGTTGGATGACGTAGAGGTTAACTACTATCTACTGCTCAGCTTCTAAGATGTACCAGAATCCAAATAATAACTTACCAACAGAGGGCATTTTTGGTCGTGGAATAGTTGACTTAAGCGATTTTTAGATCTGGACCCTTCGCATTGCGGCTTTCGACGGAAACGGCAAGGCGTGGTGCTAGCCGAACGCACTAATTGTCTTACGCAGATTTCACTCAGCAGGATGTACGCGGATTACATAACAATTTTGGGTGTGTGGGAGGGTTAACACTGCTTAATAAGAAACACAAATCGAGCTATTAACCATATTGGGCAAGGTGTATAGCACTAATCCAGCTACGGTTAGTCTATTTCAGCCACACCATCCATGACGTCGTAGCAGACCGTTGGATGGGATAAGCATCACCAAAGCATCGCGAAAGCATCCAAAATTCCTCGTCGTCGCGCAGCCGCAATAGTCAGATCCCTCCAATCCTTATGTAAACCCCTTCTCCCACGCTCCTGTTCCTTCTCCAATTCTCTCCAACATTCTAACCACCAGGTGCAAAGGTCTATATATGAAGCTCTTCGTTGTCTCCCTCTCGATTTTTGTTGCATCAATTTCAATCCTCTTCTATACCCCGCTATCAGAGCTCCTCTACAGCTTAACACACCACTTTAAGCTTCGCACAGCAGCACAACAACCAATCATATCTACATCTACAACAGCAGCAGCAGCTATATCAACAATTACTTCTGAGTCTCCTATGACCGCGCGCAACACCGTCAAAGCCATGTCAAAAGCTCTCAGCCACGCAAAGATTGTGCCCCGCCGCTCCAACGAGCGAGGCCACAGCGACCACGGATGGCTCAACACATATCACACCTTCTCCTTCGCCGATTACTACGAACCCACATACCAGAAATTCGGCAATCTTCGCGTGCTCAATGAAGACCGAGTGGCAGCTGGAACCGGTTTCCCTACCCATCCTCATCAGAATGCCGAGATCTTCTCATACATCCTAAGCGGCGAATTGACACATCGCGACTCCATGATCAAGAAGGGAAGCGAAGGGGCACAAGGCGACGATTTCTACCGCATGAAGAGGGGCGATGTGCAGTTCACCACGGGTGGAAAAGGAATCGCACACTCCGAATTCAACGAATCCGAGAAAGAAGTCCACTTCCTCCAGATCTGGGCTCTCCCTTGGGCTCGCGGCCTCACCCCGCGCTATCACACAAGAACATTCTCCGAAGAGGCCAAGCGCGCAGGCTTCGTCCCCATCATCACACCGTTGAAGGCAGGCCCAGGGGCCACGGCAGAGGAAGAGAAGGCCGCGGAGCCAACATTACCAGACACCATCCCAATCCACGCAGATTTAGTCATGTCGGCTGGTCTCATCGGTGTTGACAAGCGATTCAGGTATACTGTGGGTGCGAGTGACCATGGAGAGGTCGTCAAGAACAAGACAAACCGGAATGTGTATATTCATATCCCCATGACGAAGAAGGGTGCTGCGAAAGTTAGACTCGATGGACGAGAAAGCGCTGTATTGAATGAGGGAGATGGCGCCTTTGTCTCCAGCGTTAATGATGGCGATGTCTTGAGCATCGAGAGCATTGGAGAGGCAGAGGCCGAGGTTATTATTTTGGACAGCAACTAAGACGGNTTTTTTTTGGTGATGGAGTAAAGGGAAAAGTTTCTTGTATGTAGAATATTTATGACACTGTCATTAATGACTTAATCTCTTAAATTTATTTCTTTGAAATATTTTTGATAATGCTTTGTGAATTTGTTACTCAACAACCCAATTAAGAGCTACCCCGCCTGGCCACATTACCCCACCAAGTTCTAAGATACCTGTAGATGACTTTCTTACAGGAGGATAAATAACCTTGTGTAATATCGTGCCTGTCTTATATCTAAGATATGTCCAATCTTTTAGATCAAAATACCCTCCTAGATTGAGTAGTTCCAACAATACTGTCTTCATATGAAGGGAATTGCCCCGACGTACTGATTTCTCATTGCCTGCCTAAATCCTACATTGCGCAATTAATTACACAGCACGCAACCCCACCACCATCCGCGCCGCATCAACGACATGGCAGTTTCAACACCACCCTCACCATCACCACTACACTCACGTCTCTCCTATGACTGTGGATGAACTACTCACGGCAAGTCTGGAAAAGACCAAAATCGACTGAAAGCGACACACCAAGCACAGCAACACTCACAATACAAGGCTTTGCTTTTAGAAAGCAGGATGTCCGACTCGGAAGTCAAAGATGAGGATATTATCCTAATCACAGAAGAACCAGAGCAGTCTAAATGGATAATCCACAGCCTAGTTGAAGAAGAAGAAAAAGTCGGGCTCCCCGAAGGCAAAGCACCATTCAAACTGGTCTCAACACCACACAGCAATCTTACCGATGAGTTGCCCAATCGACACCTTACAATCCGGAAGAATGGCATACCGCCACATCTACAGCCAGACAAAAACCAAATCTACGTCCTCATTTCTACGCGCTCCGGCACGGGTCTTGCGCCGATATTCTTCAAAACAGTCTTGGAACCGGTGTTACAAATCATTGGGTTGAAGGAAAATGACTACACTGTTATTCAGACAGAGAATGCGAATTCGATAACAGAGTTCACGAAAAGCATTCTCCTACCCGATGCGGAAAAGGGGCAGAAGCAGACTCTGATTCTGTTGAGTGGTGATGGTGGTGTCGCTGAAATTATCAACGGACTGATGGAGAATCAGACAACCAAGTCAAGGTAATTCCACAGTCCTTGATCCTCCATATATATATACTGACAAGCTCATGCTTGTATACAGTACCTACATCAAACCAATCATCTCCCAATTTCCCTTCGGCACTGGAAACGCCCTCTTCCACTCCCTCCACCGTATCCCCCCAGGATCCCAATCTCAANCCCCCCATCCCGAAATCCATCTACACCCAAGCTCTCAGAACGCTCCTAAACGGCTCTCCAAACCCCCTCCCCATCTTCCAAGCCTCCTTCTCCCCCGGCGCCCGTTTCCTCTCGGACGAAGGCCGCTCCGCAACCCCTATCCCAAACAACACCCTTCACGGCGCCGTAGTCGCCAGCTACGGCCTGCATTCCACACTAGTCGCCGACAGCGACACGACAGCCTACCGCAAGCACGGCGACAAACGCTTCGGCCTAGTCGCCCAGGACCTCCTCTTCCCCTCCGACGGGTCCCTCCCGCATGCCTACAAAGCACAAGTCCAACTATTCAAGTCCTCCTCCTCCTCCTCCGAGAAGAAGGACGGCAACCCGATACTACTCCCTGGTTCCGAGCACGGCTATATTCTGGCAGCGCTGGTTTCCAACATGGAGAAGACGTTTACGATTTCTCCGCACAGTCGACCGCTGGATGGACAGCTTCGTCTTGTGCATTTCGGGNCCCACGAGTGGGAAGCGGACGATGGAGATTATGACGAAGGCGTATGATGAGGGGAAGCATGTTGAGATGGAATGGGAAGAGGAGGACGGGAGTAATGGTAATGGTTGGGTTAAGCAGAAGGTGGATTATGAGGCTATTGATGGGTTGAGGATTGATTTTAAAGAGGAAGGAGAGAGTTGGAAGTGGAGGAGGTGTTGTATCGATGGGTTGATTGTTGGGGTTGAGGAAGGGGGGTGGGTGGAAATTCGGACGGTGGAGAGGGGGGGAGAGGCTGTTGATGTGGTGGTGGAGGTAGAGAGAGATGGATGAGTATGACATTTTTATGGAGAGGGAGGGTGATGATTGATGATGATAGAAGCGCTTTAGACAGAAATTAATGACTTAAGATGACAAGCTAACCTCACAGTTGATGGACCGTCTCTCACACTATTTCTCTTACAGTTTGCAACATCGTGATGGACAATACTTGCTCAGTTCATACTTATGAACTGGCACTCGATATACTACATCCGTCTATCAAATTGCTTAACACGAACTTAACATCATTGCTCATCCGTAATCTTTCATCGAGAAACGTAAATTTGAATTTGAATTTCAAGTCACACACATTACCATTTCCGTAAAATGTTACGCTTGTCATAAAATAACACATTAAAAAAAAACTCCTACAGAACCTCCAAATCATTTCAAAAAAGCAAGCAAGCAAGCAAAGCATTAGTACACACAATCAAAAAGAGTTCATTNAAAAAAAGATGAAACAGCTCACACTGGGTTACAATGAACTAATCTATTATGACCCTTATGACCCTTATGACCCTCTATAATTCCCAGCCGTTACCGTCGTCTAATATTTTTTCATCCCGCGTTCATGAATGAAGCATCCCAAACCTAACCGAACACCGATGCCCTTTACAGGATCCGAGGGAATACAAAAGCAATTTTAAAACAGAGTGGGGGGAGAAACAAAAAAGGAAAACAGGGAGAGAGAGGGAGTAGGAGGAGAAGAAGAAATTCGAGGTGAAGCCGAGTTGTATCGTATCGCATCGCATAGCATAGCATAGCACCCGTTAATTAATCAGCCCAGCGAATCGAATCCAAGTGCTCGCAGCTAGGACCGATTAATTGCCTCGGAACTGTCTGGCGACAAGAGTCTTGCGAAGAGCGCTGGATGAGTTATAGTGGAGCGATCTTTGATGGTCCCATCCATTGCTAGTCGGACGAAGACGAGGAAAACAATGTGATTGTTCGCAGCAGCAAAGAGATAAAGAGAAAACTTGCCACTTTAGTGATGAATATTCCCGCTGCAAATGCAATGCAAATGCACCGCTAAGGCGTAGCGACAGAGCGATGTGATCCCCCCTTCGGCGCCCTTGCAGGATGCAGAACAACGATGCAGCCACCAGGAAAATAATTAAGCGATTGATTAAAGCAACGACAGGAGTGGATTGGTTGTTGTTGCTATAGGAAGGAGAAGAGTTTTTTTTCTTCTTCTTTTTCTCCTCTTGTCCTTTTCGGTTCTTTTCTCCTCGCCTTGTTGTTTGCTATCGGAGGTACCTCCGCACGTATGGATGCAGTATTACGGCACGGATGTGACGGGTCACTTTGTTTGCTTTTGCCTTTGTCTGATAGCTGGAAGTCGAGAGTGGAGAGTTGAAGGTCGAAGAGCGAAAAGCGCAAAGCGACAGACGAAACCGCCGAGAATTTTCTTTTTCTTCTCCTTGTTTGGAGGGGTTGAACATAGTTACGTCAGTGCGGGGGAGATGCGGTGGGAAGAAAAGCTCCTTCCGTCAGCCCTTCTTCGATCAATCCCTCATCCATCACTCATAATAACTCCGTATTAATATCCATCAGCCCGGCGGGCAAAAAGTTAACTTATTTCGACTTGGTCTGAGTAATCCGCGGGTCAGCACTCGATGACTAAAACTCGATGACTAAAAGGACACACGGGATCCGGAGGGGCCCGTGTTCGACGGACGAGAAGTTCATGCAAGAGCCTCCAAATCCGGCAAACGCTGCTCTCTGGTACTTGTCGCTGGGCCCGTGGTGTGGAGGAGAAACTCGGCCCTGTCGAGGACCGCTCCTCCCTGACTTCAAGCCAGTCCCTTAACAGAGAACACATAATGTGCTTTGTATGGAACATGAAGAGAGCGACGACTTACCTAGCGTGCGCGGCATCAACCCCCTTCTCCTCGCTGTGTCCACCGCTCGCCCCTTTAGGCTCAGGCGCTCTCTCTCTCTCTGTGGGGTATAAAAGCAAACAGCAAAAAATAATGGTACATCAAAACAAAAAAAACAAAAAACAAAATAAGTCGCCGTGGTGGTCGCGACAATGAGGAGAACTCGTACAACAATATCATATCGGCTACCGTTTCTTGGTCAAAACCTCCTTGTCTAGGCCTTGTTGCTACAAGGTCGACAGGTCTTAAGTTTGCAGTAGCGGCACTCGAAGATGAACCAGTGTGGTCCGGAGTGGCACATGCTGCACACCCATTGGATCAGGGTGCTCTCGGATTTCAGCATGATGAAGCTGTGATTGCAATAGCCTGGAACCGCCATCCTGGGCTTCCGAGGCTCTTGGCAGACTGGTGTTTCTGGGGGCCGCAAATGCTGACTTTGGGCTTGCGCGGCCGTTGAAGTGCCTGTGTTGGTGGCTGCGTCGCTCGTCTCACTGGGTGCTGCTACCCTACAACTGAAAACCCCTCGCGATTAGCTGATGGCCTTCTTTGCTCTTTTCTGTGGGATCCGTTTGCATAAGCCTAATGGCGCGACGCAGAGTCCCCTTTTTAAACGTACCTGCTTTAGTCTGATGCCGATTCGCAATCTCTAGCGCAAGAAAAAATTATGTATCTTTTTTTTTTTTACTGATCGAAGCTGAACTTCCCGAGATTGGCAAACGCTTGACCAAACTCGATGTCTTCGTATAGCCAACGAGAGGTAGATAGAGCAAAAACAAGCAATTCGTATATTCTAATTCCCATTAGCAAAACTGTAGGCTCTTGAATCAAAAGTTCAACTTTTAACTCACAAAGAATTGACGTATATATATCTCCTTCGTTTAAAACGTCGAAGGTGAGATGGTCTTGTACTCTTGTACTGTTTAGTGAAATACCTCTCTGGGTTCTCAACGACTTTTAGTGGGTTCCTGAGGCGTAGCGTGCAACCAAACTAGCGATAACTTATACAGAGGAGGCGTCCTGAAAAAAAGAGGTCGCTAACTGGCTCGCTATATATACATATACATATATATATGTTCGACGAAATGGATGATGAATTGGCGTCGAACGAGCGAATTAGTACCACGATATATATACCCGCTTGAGGCTGGCCTGATATCTCATGCAAAATATACTACAAATAAAAAATGGATGAAGATCAAACTGACGTATAGGATCTGGTCCTTTGATCCACAAGCCGTCAGCCTGTTAGTCCTGCGTATCTTTTTGTGTCTTACAGCCAGTGCCGGCGCGGGTTTATGTATGTCTGGGAGCGTCAAAAGTCTTAGAGGCTTGCTAGTGGCAGCTCTTCCAGGACAAGGTCCAGATAATGATTCTAGTCAGTCAGCAGTAGTGTAGTCGCAGGCTAAGGGTCCTCGCAAGAATCCGCAAAAATCCGCAGTTTCCATGAGAGAATTATTATTATATCACGGATAACGTGGTGTGGTCGCGCGACTATCCCACGCAGCACTGGGATGGAAACCCTTCAATCACCCAGCCCTATCCACCCTGCCACACAGGTCTCTACTGTACCGTGGTTATTTATGGATCTGGTTTTACTGTACAAAGTCATGCCAATGTCAGAACCGTACTACTGTATTATAATTCGATACCCGTCAAAATGGTATACCGTAAGTTCGGTGCAAGCACCAGAGTCAGGACATCGCTTCCAGAGTTTGACTGTAGTTAGCTGATAGCAATAGCAACAGCCGCTGTGAAACTCCCTCGCGGAGCCCGGAAACGCAGCCTAGCTCTCACGCAGTGATCGGGGGCATTATTTGGGGAGGGGAAAGTTGTAAGTCAAGCCGTTGGCCGTTAGATCTGGCAGTGTCTGATCGCCATCTCTTGTCCGCGGGCTTCAACCACGCTGGAGTACGGTATTTCTGGGTACTGAGGTCGCCGAATCGTCTGTGCGTGCAGCTGGACGTTGAGATACGGTACAGCTTCTTTCGCACACAGGACGGGGACCAAAGACGGAATCTGATATTGATGCCGTGTGATTCATAAGCCCTACCAGTGATCCAGACGTCATTATTCTTCTCACTGCACTTTATACCATGTTGGAATGCTCCCTTTCCCCAACCACGTGCCTGTTGATTGCTTACATTGTGGTGTGGCTCGTGCCGATGATTATGATCCTGGTCGGCCTGAGCCCGCCTGTTTGCTGTCAGACAAAAAATCGGTAACTTACTGGTAATCCAGTATGGTAATCCAGTGGCAGCAACGAAGTACCTCGGAGTTGTGTTTGAGCGAGATACTAGTCAAGCTGAACTGTGTGTGGTGTTTCGTTTAGGAAGTGCTTCTTCCCCTTAGACTCATAGCCAGGTCTTTTATTGACTTGACAATGGTGCTCCGGGGCAAACCTCCCAGGGTTTGTGTTTGGCTGGTGGGACATCTGGCCTACGGCGAGCCGGCCTTCTGATGGATAAGTCTAGTATTGTAATGAGTCCGAGGACGTTGCAATTGATTGTCAAGGTTGGCGTCAGGGACCATGATGGCCACCTCGTGGCACTGACATGGGAGGTGCTGCACAGGGGTAGCTAAAGCCCCCCCGTTGCATGGGGGATTTTTTTTAAGCTGCGTTAAATTACTAATGAGCGAATTGTTAGTGATGCTCGATTCACTGCCAATCAATTGGAAACTCGCAAGCGGCTACAATGTAATCTCACTAGACAGAGTCGTAGTGATCAAGCGCTGTCACCACAAACGGCTGTACGAGATGAAGGAGGGCAAGATCACGTCCTGAGCAGGAATAGTTCCGGCAGTGATGCCACGGATAGATGACTCCCGTAGGTAATCACGGGATTTCGAATGACAGTGCCGTAATTAGTCGCTTGGAGCATTTTCCTGTGCTACTGCTGTATGCTGTATGCCGGTTCGCCCTACCGGTATCTTATCACTGAAACCATCAACCTGGAGCATGACCAAAGATGACAAAGACGCCGAAGAGCTTCGAGTTCTTGCTCAAGATAGGCTGGTTCCATGATGCGCAGGGAGCCTCGTACTTGGGTATTTCATCATTAGCCTAGATAGGTTCCAGATAGGCTCGCATGCTGACTGCACTGCACACGCCTCGAGCGAGGAGATGCAGCAGAAATGTAGCGCCACAATGCTACCGGTACAGAAACCGTTTGCTCCAGGTGGGGGGGATCAGGGAGCGCGGCAGTGGTACGACCTTGGAAATGCATAGGCGGCGTATTTGCAGGCCTTCAAAGTCGATATCCTCCATTAAGCCCCCGGCATTTAAGTCCGTGTGTTCCATGGGCCATGCTCAACTTCCCCTGCATCTTCCAGAAAGGCTCCTGTGGAACTGTTGCTCCATGTCAATCTATCCTTCCTTTCATGTTATTCCCATCCAACTGCCGTGTCAGCCGCGCTTTTAATAATCCTTTTCGAGGCCTTTCCCTTGTCAAAATACCAGTTCCGCTGCACTGTGACATTGGTGGGGTAAAGCTGGCATTAGCCCTCCGCATTGTACTGTAGTTGATACCTTACTTACTCCAGTACAGTACAACCCGGAGGCTCATTGCCCCAAGCTTTCCGCAAAAGTGTTTTGTTCTGTTCACTCCGAGCTGTTGACCTGTCATTTTTCAAATCACACTCGGAACCAAAAATCGAGCGGCGCCATGGCCGCTTGGCATGAGCGGGACTAATACCCAAGCTGCTAAATCTAGCCATTTTCGCCCAACGACAGGCCATCTTTTCAAGACACACCTGAGGTGGTGAGATCTTAGCTTCCACAGGAGATTCAGGCACGTCAGGGTCCGTCAAAGTCCAGTACTGTACAGTACATCCGTGTTCCGTTGTTCAACCAACATTGTGATGGCCGACGGCGTGAAGGTAGCGCCGCTCTAGCTCTCACTCCGCCGCTGGAACTGCACGCATTCTTGCCAAATGTAGAATACAGAATGCAGTTGGCATACTGTGGACAGATCCAGAACCGGAATCTCACGGATATCGCAGTATTTGTACATCTCCGACCTCGTGAAGGTACTGTACAGTACAGGACAGCCACCTGCATACGTATTCAGCGAGGCTTGCTCAGTCTGATCGTAGCCGTATCGGGGGACGATCCCCCCGACGCATCATTGTGCATAACACTGCTCGGTAATCCTGGCTTCCATGTGGAAGATGGAGCGATGGAGCTGAGGGATGCTCATTCTGCCCGAACTGGAGAGCGTAGCGGTGGGGGTCGCTTAGGCAGGCGAGGCCTGGTCTGCTTGTTCAGCGCCTGCGGTGGCGGGTGACGGATGTTCCTTAGCCATCTTACTGTACTGTACCGTAGCTTAGGAAGCCCCAGCAGTCCCGCGGGATCGCCTCTCGATCGCCAATCTCGTGGGGCTCATTGATGACCTGATCATAGACCCGAGGGAGGTAGAATGGAGACCTCGAGGGGTTACTGGGGGTTACCGTATTGTACTTTTCCATGTCCTTATACTGTGCAGTCTCTCTTCTCCACGTCTGGAGAGGATTTGTGAATTGTTGAGATGTCAGTCTTGAAAAGGTCGGTGTCGGCCGCAGTATATTTTCATCTGGGTTGGTAATTATTCCACCCGCTGTGATTGTCTAAAAGCATGCGTATGCCGCAGAAGAGCTCTGGAGGGTTGTGATTCGCAGGATGCCTTGCAAGTAGTAGCAGCAGTCAGCGACGGTACTGTACAGGAGCCTTAGGTTAATAACTAATCAGACGCACTGAATCGAATTGCTGACAGAGCCTGTGATCAGTGAACTGCTTGCCCAGAATGCGGTTTCCAAGGCAAGTTCCAGCTCCTGTGGGCGGAGCTGCCTGCTAAAGCAAGCCAAGCCTTGTTCGGGGAATTGTGACTGGTCTCCCCAAGCTGCGGCTTGCTTTAACAGCGGAACGGTGGGGTTGTTCCAGAGCTTCCATTGTTCCAGCGCAAGGTGTTAGAGACATGTCAGCAAAGGCATTGTTACTGTAGGCTGGTGGTGGTTGGAGGCTCATCAACGCAGCATGCGTCTGTGCTAGCCATCAAGGCTACGGGTGTGTCCCCGGTAGCTGGATTATCCTGGAAACCCCGTCCGTGATCTCTAGTATACCTGAGCATCGCGGTTTAAGACCAGCTGGACAGTCTTAGAGCTGCGAAAAAAAAACTCCTCAGCAAATTTCGCCGGCAGCCTTCACGAAACCTGCGTGCTTTCTCAATCCTGGTTTTATCATTTTCGCAAAGGCGTAAAGGCTCGTAAAGGCTCCGATTTATGCCTGTGTTGCTTCAAATTATGACAGATTGCTGTATGAAGCTGAAAGCGGACGTCATTGGTCATGGAATTGGATGCGTAAGTCCTACTTTACTTACAAGATCAGACCATACCACCCACATACTTTTTACTTCNTTTTTTAGTTGCGATTCTGCAGTTTTGTCAATAGCACACGCTGGTGTGATTGAGAAGGGAGAATGTGTGGGAAAAGGGTTTGGAGTTTGGAGGTGCGGGAAGAAGAAGAGTTTCCGAATGACCACGATTTATTATTGACTAAGCCACCCAAAAATTCCTGCAAGTACGAACGCAATATGGCGGACCTTCTATTATCATTATTATTATAAACAACAACCAGCAACCGCTCCAGAGCATCGAATTGCCAACCTCTGCTTTGCTAGGGGAACCTAACAAGAACTTCGATACAGTGTTTTGCTGCAAGCCCCAATTTGGAGTTTGGAGGCGGCAACCCATAAGTGTGTACCATATTGGAAAGGGGACGAGCGAATCAACTACATCGGGCTTTATAAGAGCCTAGTAAGCCATTCTTTATTTTTATATCAAGGCCTCGATCATGGATCCTGCGAAAAATACTGTAACTAATAGATCCTATGCTATTAAGATCTAACATGATATCATACGTATAATATCAAGGAATATCTAGTTCTAAGGTCCTCACCACTTCTGTCTCCCAAAACCAAACCACGCCGGAGAAATAACGTCCGTATTAATCAAAAGATGGAGTACCATTTTGCGCCTCTGCCTCCGCTAGTGCCGGCGGAGCCGTCGCCGCTTGGTCTCCTTTATCCATGTCGTGTGTCAGTATTACATCGCTGATATTTGGAGTTTCATTATCATTTTTCTCTTCATCCTTTTTATGAAATGCGTGTGATTCAGCTAGATTCACAGCAATGAAACTCTTCGGAAGTTTAACCCTGTACACAGTTAGTCGTCGCCGGTCTCAGAATTTGATTCGGTACCTTACTGGTGGAATTTCGCTCGTAAAGTGCCAATGACATGTTTCCAGTCTGCATGGGGCGTCAAGCTGCGTCGGGGAGCACATCCTATGCAATGTTTACTGTCGAGTACTATGTCCAGAGGATCAGAAGTGTGACACCCCGGGCTGATTGTAATGCGGATGCTGTATGCATATGTGGGAAGCTCTCCAGGTGGAGCATCGGCTGGTGTCTTGTTTTCCGATTCGTAAAGTTCGAAGCATATTTGCGATAAATAATCAAGTTCTGGAATGTCACTGCGTTTGATTTTCGTCTCTATTCCTCCCTCAAGGATGCAGTTCAAGAGTGTGTAGATATGCGACTCTTTTGTAAAGTAAAAGAATGACTTCGCATCGTCTGAGGCCTGCATCTCTTCAAGATCTTCCACAATTTCCTGGAATGTTGTGAGCTTGATACTTCTAAATTACTGGATTTGATTGAGGTACCTTAAGAAGTGGAAGTGAAGTGAGAAGACCAATCTCAAGCTTCTCAGCGTCTGTCATGCCATATTCTTGAGGGCATATGAAGTCGAACAAGACTTTGGCGAGCCTATAAAGCTCCGCCAGTTTCTCCAGCCTGACGTCCGGCTTGACCTTGTTCTGGCTATCACCAGTGAATAATCGAAAATACTATCAAAGTCAGTCGAGCCAAATGCATAAGGACGATGGTAATTACCTGTTCTGCTGACTGTCTGCCACTACTAAGCTCCCTAACTTGATTCATCATCGAACGACGTCTGAAAATGTGGCGAGTTGTACCTTTGTTGGCTTCGAGCTTCTCGCCTGGAAAGCCCTGCTTGTCAGCTTTTATCTCTTCAGAGTCTCGTGCTTTTCCGTTTTCTTTGTTAAAAGATTTATCTGAGGCTCTGTCATTAATCTGAAAATCGTCTCTGATAGCCTCTTCCTCTTCTTCTAGGATACTCTTGCTTGGGGTAAAGATCCATTCAAGAAACTGTCTGTTATGTAGGGCATCGAATTTCATCGTATCGTATAACTCTGATATCTTGCTCGGATCCACCTTTTCAGCATCGCAAAATTCAGAGAATAGTTTTTCCCATCTTTCCCTAAACAACTCGGGATCTTCCCCAGAACACCATCGTGATTGAACATTAATTGTTGTGGTCGCTTGGGACATTGAATTTCCAGAAGATTCATTTGAAGTGCCATCATTGAGGTTCACAATTGCATTGAGGGACGACGATGCACCTCCATATAACTTGTTGAAATTATATCGCATGACTTTCCGATGGAACTTCATCAGCTGAACAACATATCTTTGTACAACTGATGGTTCTGGCATATTATCTGGCCAAGCAAACTGTGGTGGGGCTTGATTTCCCTCCCGAAGCAAAGTCTTTAGCTTCTTCTTGACTTTGTCCATCTCGTCCTTTGCGGCATTAGAGTCATCCAGAAGGTCCTTCCTGACTGTGATAAAATCAGACGGGAGGTCTTTCTGGTCTGTAAAAACAGAGGACCATATCTGAGCACTTGTTGTTACTCGGCGTTCAGAGCTGCTGAAAACGTGCACCTCATCAAGAACCTCTCGATTCAGTATCTGGAGGTCATTGCGCATACTCTCACCAAGTTCCTGAGCTTGATATCTTGCTGAATGTGTTGGCTCGCCACCCCATTTTACGATTAGTTGAAGTTTATCCAAGACAAGTCTTTCCTCGGCTGCAGTAATACGAGAAAGAGTTACCCCTGTTAGAGAGTTGTGTCTAGTTGGGGTTCTCTCCAATAACGATGCCTCCGTATCAGAGATTACCTCAGATGTTTGTGGATCAAGAGTGGTGACGGGAATTGTAATTGCGGTAGGTTCTCCGTCTGGAGTTGGGATCTCCACGAGAGCCTCCTCTGGCTTTCGCTTCCTAAACATGGGCTTAATCTGGACCTTCGTTCCTGCCCAACCTCCTTTCTTAGACAAGACTGTCCTCAAAACCTTAAGCTTCTGTCGATCTTCGATACCTTCTCTCATAGCTACATCAACAGCAACCACTACACTGTTCAATGCTGCCTCTCCGATTAAGAGAACCTCCTCTGTATGCCCTTTAAGCAGTTCAATAAACGGTTTTGTATGGAAAGTAAACTTATACTTCTGTTTGGGAGTTCGATCAGCATGGCGTATGACTGAAACAATACCCTTTAGCTTCCAGGTATGCTTCGGCGCTGGTGGGGGTAACAGTTCCCCTGCACCTGAAGCACCCGAAACACTAGTTTGGCCCGGAGTTGATGGGACAGTTGATGAAGTGCTAGATACACCGTTGGTAGTTTGAACAGACACCGCAGGAGGTGGCAACAGCGGAGTGTTCGGAATGCTTGGAAGCCTGGCACCTTTATCAAAGCCTGGGGGAGATCCGCCAGGACTTGCTGTTGCTGACGCCACCGGGGAGGAGACTGTTGCCTTTGCGTTATGATGATTATGAAGCTTCGAAAGGCTGGGTGATTTAGAGATGATTGACTGCAGAGTGGAACGGTGATTATCCTTAAGCCCAGTGTCTCTTCGGCTAGGTGGGTTGGATATGAACTCCGTTGTGCCCGCCGGCGGTAACGTCGAATTGTTGGGATCTGGGAAACCAAGTTGTCTATACCTCTCCTTAATGAACATATCTTTTAAGATCTTTGCACACTGGTCGTAATACTCCTCATTATCTTTGACAAAGCTCCAGCCATTCACATCAATGACATAGCTTCTCCCTTCTGCTCGCAAAAGATCAAACCCGCAAACTCTTTGGGCGAAGCTCGTTGCAATTTTGCTTGCCATGATTTGCTCCTCCTTGGTGAGGCTTGTAACATAGCGGATTTCCTTCCCATGAGTATTCCTTCTGACAAGTCCATCCACAACAGGCGACTTTCGGGTCTCGGCGTGACAAAAGTTTGGGCCTACGGTGTAGGCTTTAACATCCTCGGCGTTGTCAACCCTCATAAATTTCTCATAGATGTAGCTACTACTCGGTTCCAGGATTGCTCGAGGCGTTTCCATACCAGCAACCCATTCAGAGCTCTTGTTTCCAATTTTACGGAACAATTTGCGAGCCCCACCACCCTGGCTTTTCGGATAGTATATGCAGATATTGTGGTCTTCCCCGCTGACTGGTTTTTCAACAAATGGCTTGGCCAGAAGAACCCCATCGACACTTAGCGTATCGCCATTATCAATCAATTCAACCTTCCGAGGAGCTAACATCTGTCCACCGGTACCATCTGGACCTTCAAGGACAACTCCTGTTGTCTCCCTGAGGTGGCGAGCCAGATCTGGCGTCAGCACAGACGGTCCACCGTCTCTGTTCACTTCCAACCTCTTTGGAGTAGGAACACTAATCTGATCGAGTATCCGAAGACAGATTCTACGGTCCCAGAGAATCTTCTGCATCGGAACATCATTGACGCAGAACGGCTTTCTCGCAGCCACATATGCGATAGCTTTGTCCAGGGGAAAACCATCAGAGTAAAATGATATTAAGTAGTCACAGATGGGCCAATTCTCATAATCTTCATCCAAAATGACTTTATCTCCAAATACAATAACTTCGAATTCCCCTTTCGATATCAGACGGTTCAGGATATTGCGGCTTGGTTTACTTCGTGCTTTCACGTCTAATGCACAGACACCAATAATGCCCCATGGTGCGTGTTTTGGTTCTTCTTCCTTTTTAAAGTGGAGGCCTCTCTCGCTGCTAGGGCTGTGGCTGCTCGCTCCTGTGCTGCCACTAAATCTCCTCCTCGCACGACTTCTTGATCGGCCAGGAAGCTGGGTTCGATTTGCTTCGCCTCTTGAAACTGCATTCCGCTTTGCAATATCTGCAGCCTGGGCAGGTAACTCTCGTGGTAACAATTGATGAGATGTATTCGAGCCTTGGCTTCCATACTGGGAGGCCGTAGATGTCGTGATTGATATAGCAGACGTAGCTGTATCAGGCTGCGATATGCCTATGCCTTTATTTCCACCATTTTGGACGGATCCAGATGTAGACCGAGTGCGTGGAGATAATTCCAGACCATTGACAGACGCGGCCGAGCTCGGAGCAGCACCAGCTCGTGCCGAGTTCCATGAATACATGGAAGAGGTGGACATCCGTTTAGAATCTATATCCGATATCGATTGCCTAGGTCGGATGGCAGCTTCGGGCAATGTAGCATATTTGGACTCATCTATCATGACGCTGGGGGTGGATTTCGGTGTCTCTGATTCCTCCACCGCCTCCACGGCCGATTCATCCCTACTCATGGTTGAAGCAGGGCTCATAGCAGGGCCCCAAAAGTCTATTGTACCCGACGTCCTTTGGCTATAATTCGATGAGGTTCGTGATTTTGGGACTGATCTTGGAATTGGAGGCATAGAGATACTTGCTTTGGCGGAATGAATATCTGTTGTTCCCAATTCTGCATGCCGCCCTTTCCTGCTCGCTGCAGATGTCGAATTCGACGCTGAAGATAAATAGTGCGATGCACTTCGATTTTTCAGCACAGGTGCACCGGACGAGATAAGGTCAGCATCGGAATGGGATGTAGGTATATGAGGAGGGACGTCGATGGTTCCCGGGCTAGGATGACTAGTCTCCATCTTCCTCACTAGATTGCCGTTAGAGCTTTTCCATTTGCCGCTCGACTACTGATTTTCAGCTCTTATGCTGCCAATTAGTGCAGGGCATATAGCTCGCACAAAAATGCAAAACACCGGAAGGTTGAGAGGAAAAGAGCACAATGAAGTTATGAGCTTACCTTGGCCAGAACACAAATTCATCATGTGTAGTTATTATGACGTGGGGAACGCACATTGTGCGATCTAGCCCGCCTCGCATATCTAGGCAAGGCTGAGAGGGCATGGTGGACAGACATATGTAATCAGAGGAATCCAAACATCGTGAAGTCGAATGAATCCGTAGATCGAAGCATGACAAGGCTGGTGACGACATCGAAACGAGAGTAAAGTAATACCGGTAATACAGCGCCTCTCAATAATTGATTGGGATGCTCCCCACGCCTGGGCGCACAAGGCTCCGATGGAAATAAGCAAATAACTTTATGCCTAGCAGGGATAAATTCTGGCCCGAGAAAATTGTACCGGCCAATGCAACCTCACAAAATCGGCCTCCAGATTTGAGAAAACCACGACAACGAGCACACTCCGAAGGGTTTTCTAGTGATGCTCAAGGGCAACATCAATCGAAAATGCCTTCTTCGGTGATCACCACACCCGCTAACCATGACGGTCCAGTTGTGAAGAGACAAAAGCTTGATGGCGCCGAGACGTCAAAAAGTTCCGCGAGAGAGTCGAGAATTTTCACTCCGTTTCGAGTAAGTATCTTCCTCAATCTTTCGGCATTGAAGCCAGTCAAGCTCTATATACTCATATATTCTAGACTATAGGATTAGTATCTCCAACCTCTGTGCCCTTTACGTCGGTTCCACTTGGCAAGACAACTTTTCAAATTACTACGTCGGCGGGAAGTTGTCTCCAGACCTACGATCTAAAGCGGGGCCTCAACTTGGTTTTTCTCACGAGACCACAAACTCCAGAGGATATAACTGCGACAGTCGCCTGGAAAGATAGGGTCTTTGCGGCATGGGGCGGATCTGGCGACACTGGCGCGCAAGGTCTCTGGGTATTCAAACGAGGCAAAAAATGCGAGGAGTTGAAGCTACCTGCAGATCTCCACCAGCCAATCCAGCAACTTCTAGTGTTTGGATCTTGGATTGTAGGTTGCTGTTTGACTAGGATCGAAGTGTGGAAGTCGACGACATACGAGCATTACACCACACTATATACCACAGCTGCGCCGAAGAATGGGAATCGTCTAACTGGTGGTATATGTACCATGCCAACATATTTAAACAAAATCTTTGTCGGAAGGAAAGATGGAATTGTTGAAATATGGAATGTCAGTTCTGGAAAGCTGGTGTATTCCATAATGCCTGCGGAAGCAAATTGCGGCGCTGTTACTGCGCTGCAACCTACACCTGCCTTATCACTTCTGGCCATTGCATATGCAGAAGGCCCGTTAACAATACATGATGTGCGAACTGATAAATCAATCATCCATCTCAATTCAGGGCTTTCTAAATCAGAAATCACGACTATATCCTTTAGAACGGATGACCTTGGTGCTGGTGAGGATGGTAGACGACCTGGAGTAATGGCAACTGCTGGAAGAGAGAACGGCGATGTGACTTTCTGGGATCTCAATAGGGGCGGTCGAATCATGGGAGTGCTTCGAGGTGCTCATAATCCGCCTTTACAGAAAGATATAACCGTTGGAGGTGGCATAAGCAAGGTTGAGTTCTTACCAGGTCAGCCAGTAATAATTACGAGTGGCTTGGACAATTCCTTGAAGTCATGGATCTTTAATGAGACCCCCTATTCACCTATACCTCGACTATTACACTCTAGAAGTGGACACGCAGCTCCAGCAACCAAACTACAATTCCTCCCATCCGATTTTGATGGTGCAGAGGGTGGAGGTAAATGGCTTCTTAGTGCAGGAAAGGACAGAAGTCTTTGGGGATGGAGTCTTCGAAGAGACGGCCAGAGCACAGAACTCAGTCAAGGACACATCAGGAAGAAGGCGAAGAAACTAGGCATCCTTGCAAACGCCAGTCTGGTGAATGAGCCTAGTACATCCCTTGAAGATTTGAAAGCTCCAGAGATAACGTGTATTGCATCTTCGTTGAACCGCGATGGTGGTATGGGTGCGCACGCAGGAACTGGTAAAATATGGCAAAAGGGTTCATCAGGCAATAAGAAACAAAGCGATTCCACCTTAAGTGCAAATACTGGGTGGGAAAGTGTAGTAACAGGTCACAAGGATGATAAATATGCCCGGACATGGTTTTGGGGCAGAAAAAGGGCTGGCAGATGGGCATTTGAGACAGGTGATGGAAGTAATGTTCGGAGTGTGGCGATCAGCCCTTGTGGGACATTTGCTATTGTTGGGTCTGAGAACGGAGGTATTGATATGTTCAATCTGCAATCTGGTCTTCATCGGCAACGATATCCATCGCGGTTAACTCCAGCACAAGCAAGAAAACTGAAACTCCAGCAGCTTAATGCTGAAGAGGGTGGTCTAATAAACGATACGAAAGGACCAAAAGGGTTCCAGCCTGGCAGGGGCAAACATATCAAGGCGGTGACAGGCGTGGTTATTGACTCAATGAACAAGAACGTCATCAGTTGCTCATTGGACGGAAAAATCAAATTCTGGGACTTTGGAACGGGGAATCTCGTTGACGAGATTGACTGGCACCCAATGACTGCCATTACTGAACTACGATATCATGCTCCCAGTGATCTAATAGCACTTGCATGTGATGACTCTTCTATTCGAGTGGTGGATATCGAAACGAAAAAGACAATTCGAGAACTCTGGGGTTGCCAGTCGGCCATTAATGATCTATGTTTCTCGAATGATGGACGATGGATAATTGCTGCCTCTGCAGATAGAGTTGTCAGAGTCTGGGATCTCCCAACTGGTCATCTTATCGATGCGATCCGGATGGAAACTCCCTGTACAGCCTTAGCATTTTCGAGCACAGGCGAATTCCTAGCCACAACTTGCGAGGGCCAGGTTGGAGTTAGCATTTGGAACAATAAGACCTTATTTACCCATATACCAACAAGGCATATTTCTGAGGACGAAATCGTTGAAATCTCCCGGCCAACTGTGTCTGGAGAGGGTGGCCATAATCTAATTGATGGTGCATTCGAAGAGCAGGAGGCCGAGGAGGACGCTGGAGTTGCGCCAACATTAGATCAGTTGAGCTCCGACTTGATGACCTTGAGTTTAGTTCCGAAGAGCAGATGGCAAACACTCGTGCATCTAGATCTGATCAAGCAGCGAAACAAGCCGAAAGAAGCACCAAAAGCACCTGAAAAGGCTCCATTTTTCCTGCCTTCTCTCGAACACCCATCTCCTCTTCCCAAGACCGTAGATGATGTGGCTCCAAGTGATAATGCAGCAGAAAGATCACGTATAATGAAGCTGGATCGTGTTACTTCTGAAGGAGAATTCACGGTGGTTCTCCGGACGGGCAGAGAAACAGGAGATTGTAAGTAGCCCGCTCATCCAAGTCCAGACGAGGAAATGCTAATGCAATCATAGTTACGCCCTTCATCGAACATCTCAAAACTCTCTCGCCTGCTGCAGCAGACCTTGAGATACGGTCGTTGAATCCGGGACAAGGCGACGAGGAATCTGATGAGCTAGTCAACTTCGTGCATGCCCTAACCAGTAGTCTTGTCCAGAAACGCAATTATGAGTTAGTACAGGCTTGGATGACGGTCTTCCTGCGGCTGCATGCCGATTCTATTGCCCACGATGAGAGATTAATAGAAGCACTTCGAGTCTGGAGAGAACATCAAAACGTCGAGGCAGCAAGGATGGGTGACTTAGTGGGATATTGCAGCGGGGTGGTAGGATTCTTGAGGAGTCCGCGAACTTGATATTGGGGATATAGCTTCTTAAATATCGGAATTTCCACTTGAAGATACCAAACCACACTCATCACATATCACTGTTAAGGTGAGAGTATTTTGTCATGTATGTACATACTTGCGCCGACCAAAATATAATCCCTGTGAAAGGATTCTGATTTGCGCAGCACCGCCGATTATTTACGAAGTCTGACCTCCAAGGGGTACGGATGATTGATTTTCCATTCCACGGCTAACGACACTTGACCCTCTGTAGCGTGCCGCCCCGTTTTTTGTGCGTCTCACCAGTACGTACACATTGCGATCAACACGAGCGACTATGTCCGCTCACTTTCAGTCGACTTATTTGGCCTATAAGATGGAGGTAATCCGGTATTACGTCCACTTCTGTCGGCTTCATCCTTCATCTCTTTCATTCCCCGATTCTTTTTAACTAAAATTTTTAATAAATGGAAAAGTCCAAGATGCGCGCGCCGTTGACGCGGTACGTCATTGCGGGGGGCGTGATAATAATCCTAGTCCTCTGCTTTCACCTCCAGTCGTTTGTTTCCTTGCCTTCTCTGCCCTCATTCCCAACCTTGGTAGTTCATCAAGAGCTCGATTATCTACCCAATCTTCTCAAGGAACATAATCTTGGACCAAACATCACTTTTGCATCTCGCAGAATCAGTCACCATCCGCGAGCAAATCATCGGTTGCCTATAACTGAGGTAGATCAGGAGCTCATACCGTTCTTTACAAAGTTCAACCTCGACCATGATACGAGCCTACCGCTCTCTACATCTTCTTCTATTGAGCTGGAGGTTACAAGATCTCCCAGACCCGGTCAGATAGATGCCACAGCGCTCCTTTTCGGCGTCTCTACGACATTCAAACGGTTCAACGATAGCCTGACGAGCCCGGTAAAAGAATGGAAGAGGTGGCTTACAGACGAGAATGGACGTTCAAATGGCGCTGGATTGGTCCTCTGCTTATTTGAACCCACCAACGATGAGCTTCGATACGCTGCTAGAGTGCTCTTGGATGCTGGTATTGACGCTACAGTGCAGCCATCGGACCCTGAGTTAGACATGGCAGGTCGATATGTTGATCTAGTCGGAATTCTCCATAAGCATCCCACAGCACCTTACCGGAAATACCTAGCCTTGATCGATGATGACACTTTCTTCCCATCCATGTCCGGTCTTCTCTCCCTGCTCTCTCTTTACGACCCCTCGAAGCCATACTATATCGGATCAATGACTGAAAGGGCAGACTGGATGTTGAGCCACAGAACTCCAATGGCGTATGGTGGTGCCGGAATCTTCTTCACTCAATCTGCCGCAAGAAGAATCATCGAGCTCCACTGTCTAGACGTAAACTCGTCAGGAGAGTACCTGGTACCTGGCGATCAAGGAGATCTGCTCTTGTACAACTGCTTGCACAACCGTTCAGATCTTGTGCTTACGCATGTTCCACAACTGCACCAACTAGATCATTGGGGTGACCCGTCTGGTTTCTATGAGAGCGGCCAACAACCTCTTTCGTTACACCATTTCAAATCCTGGCACCTTGTCGCTCCAGATCAGATGCATGTCGTGGCTGAATCGTGTGGAGAAGACTGTTTTATGCAACGTTTCCAATTCAGAGATAACTGGATTATCTCTAATGGCTATTCGGTCGTTCACTATCCTCAAGGCATCGATTTCGATCCCTTACAGATGGAAGGCACATTTTCTACTGGATTTGACCGTGAGAGTGTTGAAGATTTGAGTCTGAGTTATAGCTTTGGACCTTTAAGGAGATCGCTTTCGGAGACAGGAAAGAAGAAAAGCTGGGAATTATTGGATGCGAGGAATTTAGGGAATGGTGTGGTCTATCAGACCTATGTTAAGCATAGGGACGATAAACGGTGGTTAAAGAAGGACGAACAGCCCGCTGAGGCTGATAGTGTAATAGTTCTAGCTTGGGTGTGATGAATACTTGCTGGAATGGCGCATTTTGCCGTTGTAAGATACGAGTGTAAGATAGAGCTTTATGATTGCAGCGCAATATGGAAGGAAGTGGTAGGATACCACGAAGGAAATCAGTAGCTTAGGCTATTGCTTAGACTCCATGAAAAGTTTTCTCATTCAATTAACCCAACCGCCTTATGAGTAACCTATCATATTGAGCGGTTCAACTTTACCAGTTCATATTGATAGTGTTCCAATATTTGTGAAGCTGCACTTTGATGTAGTTAGTACTAAACCTTAGTGGTTTCTTTACTGTGCCTCTCGAAATGTCTTGCAGGGTTGCATAGCTCACCTTCCTATTACGTCTGCAAACAAAGAGGAGATAAGCTAAGTCTGACTCACCTCACAACTTACAGTATTGAATATACACCGCAATATACATTGAGTGTATCGAATTATAGGAGTATATGAGGAGAGGTAGATCCAAGTTCTCTTTATTAGTCAATTAAATCACTTTATTAATATTTCTCAATTTACTTGGGTAAAATACATAAATCTTTCATGCTTTGAAAAAAACTATCTATCAAAGCATTTCTGATTTTTTGCAAAAAGAAAAAAAAAGGATATAAGAGTTTTTAAAACCCATCTCATATATCTAACCCTTTAAAATCTCATATATATATATTATTATTTATCAGAGCCTATCCACAGCCATGCCAGGCTTCCTAGATACCGTCTTGACATCCACCAAACACCCAATATACCTCCGATGTCTCAGACTTTCAGATGCCGCAGCCGTTGCCCACATCCTATCCAATCCAGAAAACAACAAATACGAGCGTTTCAGCAATAGAGAGCCGATGAAAATAGAGGAAGCGGAAACAGCAATCAACGCGATGCGGAAATCAGCGTCGGAGGAAGTACCTACCCGAGTAAATCTTGTCGTCGTCTACACGGGAGGGCGAGAATCGAGATCATTACCGCATGAGGGAAATGGATCCGGTGGAGAGGAAGAGGAAGAGGAAGAGGAAGAGGAGGAAATAGTAATAGGTCTGTCAGGTTTCGGGGGTATTGATCTTATTGATGGGAAGCGATTTGCTGATGTCGGTGCTATGATTGAACCGGAGTATAGAGGCAGGGGTTATGCGTTTGAGTGCTTGAAGCTTAGTATTGATTTTGCTTTTGAAAAACTCAAGACTGATGGGGTTAGTTGTCAGACGCAGGAGGCGAATGCTGCAATGATTGGGCTTCTGGAGAAGTTGGGGTGGAAAGGAGCTGTTAAGCAGCAGCCGCCGCTATGTGATCTCAGGTATGAGATGAGCCCAGAAGATTGGGTGGAGATGAAGAAGAAGATGAAGGATTGAGAACGGTTTTTCTTTTTTTTTTATTCATGGGGAGGGGGAGGATTGAAGTGGAACCGCCAGGATATGTATTTTTAGAATGGAAAGGAGGATGAATGGTATGAATGACTTGATGGTATCTAGAGGTGAGAATGCACTTGAGAATTCATCTTTATGACCAGTTCTATCTATTTTATGCTCTCGGATATCATAATTAATCAGCTTTCATATACCATCCTTCCATTCCCAATAACATCCCAGAACTTTTCTACAAATTCCTTCTGTCCACTAGGCGCCAGTCTGACAGCCAGAAACAGCCTTCCATCAACGGTTGGCTGCCAGTCACCTGGATTGCCACCAGCCATTATCCCTCCAGCTTCATTTAGAATGCACCATCCTGCAGCAACATCCCAAGCCCAACACCCTCCTTCCCAGTATGCATCGAGTCCACCAGAAGCAACAGCACACAAGTTTAACGCCGCAGAACCAAGTGCTCTTAAAGAATGAACCATGCTTCCTCCATTTTGCTGGGCTGCAGCTAGTTTAGTGAACGTTTGAACCTTGACATCAAAGTTATTTCCATATCGATCGGTCCCCCATTCAGCGGCAATAAGGGTAGTATTTAAGTCTCCTAATGGTTCAGCTGGCTGCCGTATTGGTAACTTGACTCTCTCTTTCTGGGGCCGTTTAAGGAATGCTCCTTGTCCCTGGATAGCCGTGTATAATTCATCGAGAAATGGGTTATATATCACGCCCACGGAAGGTATTTTGTCGAGAACAAAGCCAAGTGAGATACACACATGGGGAAATCCATGAAGGAAGTTCGTGGTGCCATCAATTGGGTCGACGATGAATGTTGGGGCATCAGTTAGTTTCATACCTGGCTTCCATGTCTCCTCGCCGATGAATTCGTAATTGGGATAGACAGTTTGCAGGCGTGTTGATACCATCTTTTCGACAGCTTGATCGGTTTCCGTCACGATATCGGCGGCTAATTGGAGTCAGTTCGAGGTATTAAAGAGCAACCGGGAATGGGCTTTAATACAGTTCTTTTTTGTGCCTGCGACGTCAATTGAAGGCCTTGCATCTGTGATCATCCGACCAGCTTCATAGGCAATTTCAACTAGGAGATCATGGATCTCCTGAAAATTAATGTTGGCCATCTTTGCACAACGTCTCGAGGATCTACTATTGAAAAAGCTTCAAAGGAGATAAATGACGGAGGGGTTATAATGGTGGGGTGGACTGATAGTGCCAAAGCGTTGGGCTATCCCTCGTATCTTATCACCACGTGCAAAGTTCATTGACCAGTATTTCGTCCCAGCAAGAATAAAAAAGTTTGATCATTTTAGAAGTTCTAAGGAGGACATATAACTCGAAGCTCCTGAACAGCAAGCAGTAAGATTCTTTTCACGTGGAGAAAGTCCAACCATCAAACCGGCATTCAAAAACAAGTCACCATTTCGCACTACCAAAAGAACTACCATGCGCCAAAACAAAATATCCAAAGATGCCAGCCAGCTCATGTTATCGCCGCATATCCATCCAGAGTTCCGTTTATACAGAAGGAAAGAAAGAAAAATCATTAAAGTACAGCCCCCATCAACAAATTGACCTGAAAACTAAGACATATGCCGTCACTCTATGTCCTCTCTGAAGATGGAGTGTCTTCCTGTAGGACTATCACCAGCGCTGTCATGTTTCGAGTGCCCTTTGCCTGTGTTGGATGTATCAATTGGTCTTGGGCTGACGCCGCGTAAACCGACGGTGCTTGGCTCAGCATTGTCATCGAAGGGATTTGTAGCTGGATGTCCGCCAATTTCCTCGTCGTACCGTCTGTTTGATCCAGCTCGTGCTGCACCACCATACGGCTCAGGTGCCAACTCCCGACTCAGACTTCGTCCACGAGGAATTTCATCGTGATCTGCGGCGAGTGTAGCACCATGCTCTCCATGCTCTCCATGCAGACCTAGCTCTTGCTCCTCGTAATATCCACCAGGTCCATACGCATCAGCCTCGGTTCCAACACGCGCATCCCAAGCTTCATCGGGGTCAAGAGGACCAAAACCTCGACGAGATCCTCGGCCTCGCGCGTTACTACTCAACGGCTCTGCGGCACCACTGTTGCTTCGATTCCGGAAGCCGGGAAGCTTGCCTTTCACCCATCCGAACACTCCACCAGAGGAGGTACCGGGCGCGCTGTATCGTCCAGAAGATCCGCGATTGAAAGGATTGTATGATTGTAACGTAGGTCGAGGCAAGCCCAGTCGTCTGGCTCTGAGTTGGGTGTAAATGACCCATCCGGCAATTGCCGCGACAATGGCAAAGAGAACTATGATAAAGAATGCACCAATTCCCGAAATATGGCCCATTGTAGCCGTCTCTTGATGCCTCTTGGGACGTCTATATTCTCAATTCGCAAGTGGTTGTGCGATGCGGATGGGAGGGCATTGGTTTTGGCGTCTGACAATCAACATGATATTACCGTGCTCGAAGATTGCCTACCTGCTTACGAAGACGGAACGGATCAACTTGAGCTTCCTGTTATGGATACCTGTAATCTTATCACGTGATGTAACACACACGTGTTCCGACCCAGCCAAACAGCCAAACCTATTTTTGGATTTTACCATTTTGCTTATTTTACTGTATTGTATCACAGAATAAGCAATTACAGAAGAAGCAATGTGGCTGTGGACGAGTCACCGACTCTTTCTTGCTTAACTATATAAACACACACACACGCGTAAATAATCTCAGGGAAGCCGTCTTTCCGTGACTTTTTGCTGGATCATCATCGGCGAGAAGAGTAGTATTTTGGTTGCAGCTGATCGGCCTGATCACCTGATTGTGACAAGGCCATGAGGGGTTGCGCTAAACTATGTTACGTCGTAATCTCTCGGATCAGATAAGACGGATCACTAATTTCCGTATTCAGTAAGAGTTCCATTGCAGAACTGCCAGGGACAGGACACGGGAAGCCTCGTCTGCTGATTAAACCTTTGTACGACCTCTGCGCATCACAAGAAGAGAGGATATCTCCATCACGCTCGAAGAATAATACCAAACCGATCACGAGTCGCGAGCAGAGCAACTTTCGGCCACCGTTACTAATACCTCTGCCCAAAGGTTTGACACCCAACGTGAAGGATTTGTGGATTTGGATGGGGGGCAGGTGTGCTACAATGGTTCTTAGCTGCATATGACTCCCATGTCAAGCTCCGCCGCATCAGGCAGTCCACTCTCCTTAGACGCCGACGACACAAGAAGACAGAGTATTTCTCTCTCCACTTACCCTCCACGGCGAGGAAAAACCGCGCAGTCGCATTCGGACGAAGAACTCGACCCCGAATCACTGCCCGCTCTCTTAAGAAGACACATTAAAGACTCCAGCGATACCGACGACGATGCCTTCGAGAGCTCCAACGACCGAACCTCTCCACAGACCGACCTTTTGAGCCGTTTCAAGCGTGCTGCAGCATCGATGTCTAAGGCACCGCTCTTCCTCCGATCGTCCCCAGGCTTTGGAACTGGCTCCTACGGGGCAGTTCCAGTCGGGCCACACCATGACACAAGTGATGAAGAGGAGAGTGACCGGAGCAGGCAGCATGAACGGCGTAGACATAAAGCTTCGAACCTTAGAACTGCTGTTAGTACAGAAAATGTTCGGATCCCGTCCACAGTGAGGCGGGGAAGTTTGGAGGGACCACCAGAACCTCCACAACGTCGGAAGTCGATGACTTCTGGCCGATCTACGGCCTTGCGACAGGACAGCGGCCTCGAGGTGGAAGGAGACCTCGGCAGCGATATGGGATTCGATTCTGCCGTCCATATGAGTGGGATCCCCATCCGAAATGATACAAGTTTCGAAGCCTCGCGGTCGCAAGACGACCTGCTTGACGCGGAGGATGCTGTCGAGGATGCTGATGTAGAAGATGCTTCCCTACTTGATGATGAGGATCCTCCAGACAACTCGCCTTACTCACAAGTCCGAGCTTCAGTATCTGCCGTGGACAATATATCTCTATCTATAAACACCCCGCGCATGTGGGTGCTTTCGATGTTGTTTGCCATCCTCGGATCTTCAACGAATCTTTTCTTTTCTTTACGATACCCTAGTGTTTCTATCACTCCAGTTATTGCATTGTTACTTGTTCATCCGCTTGGTTTATTATGGGATCGGATCCTTAAACGATCAGATGATCCCGAAGAGCATTTCATTGATGGCGTACTAGTTGAACGAATCGAGCATATAGATATGACTAACGAAACATTTCGGACTGAACCTTATGATCGGATTATGACCAAAGACTCCAAGCCCAGCTTTGCAAGGAGATTCCGCTTGTGGCTGGCCCAAGGAAAATGGAATGAAAAGGAACACAGCTGTGTGTATATCAGCAGCAATGTTTCCTTTGGCTTTGCCTTTGCTACCGACGTGATAGTGGAACAGACAAAGTTCTACAATCAAGAGGTCAGTATCATGTACCAACTACTTCTCATATTATCAACCCAGATTCTTGGATACACCTTTGCGGGACTTGCTAGGCGATTTCTAGTTCGGCCAGGAGGCATGATTTGGCCTGGAACTCTCATGTCGGCGGCCATGTTCACCACATTACACAAGGAGAAGAATGTTGTTGCAAATGGATGGAAGGTCACCCGATGGAAGTTTTTCTTCGTTGTTTGGCTGGGTTCTTTCCTGTTCTACTTTCTTCCAGGGCTGCTAATGCCCGCACTAAGCTACTTCAGCGTCATCACATGGTTCGCGCCAAAGAACGTGGTAATTGCAAATTTATTTGGAGTTGCATCTGGCCTTGGCCTATTTCCTCTGACGTTCGATTGGGCACAAATAGCATAGTAAGCATCTCATTAACAGTTCGATGAAGATTGATAAACTCTGACATCATGATAGCATAGGGTCACCCCTCTTAACGCCTTTCTGGGCTGCTATGAATGTTGTCGGAGGACTTGTCATTGTTATGTGGATAATTGCCCCAATCGCATACTATATGAACGTGTTCTACTCATCATATATGCCGATTCTATCTTCAGCAGTTTTTGACAATACCGGACACATCTACGACGTCAGCAAAATCTTGACTAAGGATTTCATATTTGACAAGGAAGCATATCATAATTATAGCAGAGTCTATTTACCTATTACATATGTTTTGAGCTATGGGCTTCAATTTGCAGCTCTTGCATCATTACTCACGCATACAGCATGTTGGCATGGCAGGGACATTTGGAAGCAATGGAGAAGATCATTAAAGGAGGTTGAAGAAGAATCAAAAACCTCTTACACAGCATTACCTGGCGCTGCGGTAGTAGAACCCACCATACATAGACGGTCCTCTTCTGGTGCCGGTGGAAGTCTCAACAGATTTAACTCAAATTTAGAGAACATCATCAGTCAGGAAGATGTTCATAATCGATTGATGCGGAGGTATAAAGATGCACCACTCAGCTGGTATCTTATTACGTTTGTGACAATGACGGCAGTTGGCATTTTTGTCGTTGAATAGTAAGTCGACAGATGTATTAACTGCTAGAACGTTTACTGATATATGTGCCAGTTATCCAATCCATCTCCCATGGTATGGTCTGCTGCTTGCACTAGGCATTTGTAGCATATTATTTATTCCCATTGGCATCATTATGGCCATCACGAATCAACACAGCAGTATCTACCTGATCTGCCAGCTGGTATGCGGTGCTGTTTTCCCGGGCSGCCGGTTGCAAACATGGTCTTCGTAACCTATGGTTACATATCATCCGCACAAGGAATCAAATTCTCGGCGGACTTAAAGCTGGGGCACTACATGAAGATACCGCCGCGCATACTCTTCTCCGTCCAGATGGCCGCTACAATTCTCTCATCCATAACCCAGATAAGTGTCCTCAATTGGATGTTTGCGAACGTTCCCAACATATGTACGCCTGAAGCGATCAATGGATTTGTCTGTCCCCTTGCACGCGTCCACTTTAACGGCAGCATACTCTGGGGTGTTGTTGGACCAAAGGAATTCTTTGGTNCGAACGCCACGTACCACCCGCTAGTTTGGTGTTTCTTGATCGGTGCCATAGCTCCGGTCATTCTCTGGCTATATGCGCGCAACAAGAAACACAGCATTGTCCGTAAAATCAACTTACCCGTTCTGTTCGGCAGTCTGAGCTGGATCCCTCCTGCCACTGGGTTGAATTTCTCGGTTTGGGCTCTGGTGTGTTACATTTTCAACTATGCGATTAAGAAGAGGGCATCAGCATGGTGGGCCAAGTACACGATGACCCTGAGTGCGGCTTTGGATTCGGGTCTGGCTTTTGGATTAGTCGTCGTCTTTTTTGGATTCGTGTACCCGGGCTTGATGGAAGGGTTTAAGTGGTGGGGGACTGAAATCTACAAGCAAGGTTGCGATTGGCAGGCGTGTCCATACAAGACCGTACCCGAGGGCTCACACTTCGGGCCGGATTCATGGGTATTGCAGAGTTGAAGAGAATCTACAGTATTTATTTATTGATTTATATTGAATTGTTACTTTTCCCTTGGACCCTGGACGATTGTGTGGCGACATGGCAGGCGGGCACCCGGTTTGTACGACATGTAGATTCATTAGCCGTGTCTCTGCCCCTGACGCTAATTAAAAAACTCGGGACATCACATCTGGTTTCCCCTTTCCACAACATTGTGATAGAGCCTGCATAACCTATCGGTGCTTTTCTTGGGGCTGGTGTTGGTGGCCATAATAGTTGGCTCTTCTAATATTGAAGGCTATTGCGATGATACTCAACCCGGATCAGAACCTAGCAACCTATCCTACCAAAAGATGACCAGGCCTAGAAGAATCTCAAGCAAAGAATGGCAAGAAATGGCGTTTATACCCCGTTCAAACCTTTCAAGTTTTATTCCTCTTCCTCAATAGTCTGTTTAACAGCCAGCCACAATTCAAAAATATCGGAAGCATGGTTCAAAAGATAACACCCCGAACCTCTCCTCTTAAGGAGCCGCGAGATATCATACCGAGGGTGGTAATTCCAACCCACGATCACCACGTCACCCAATAGGATAAAAATCGAAGCAGAAAATATTCGTTGGTTACAGGGACCTCTTTCCAATCCTCTCCTTATTATTCCACACGTTTCCTTCAGCACGATCATGCCATCATCAAAGAGAAACAACACCATTGTCCACCCCTCTTTCCCTTGCAGACTAGGGAATAACCCCAGCCAAGGAGGAAAGCATCACATCGAATCGAATACCACCCTAAGCGGAGGTTTCATTTGTTTTGTTGGGTTGGTGGTGTTCCATTCCCTTGGATCCAGGGTCTTCCGGGATACTCCTCGTTCTCTATGTTCCCCGTGAACTTTACTGTACCTTTCTTCGGAAAAGGCCTTATCTCTTCCCAGCTGATTGGAGGATTTACAGATCGGTTGGATGGTACGGTGTTGTACCTGCATTTGTATTAGCACTTTTATGTATGTGTTTTCTTGGGTTATTTGTCTTTTTGGGAACGCGGGATGCATAAGATGGGTCCGGGTTCATCCCATTATAGACTTTCTTGCTTGGTTGCTTGGCATATGATAGTTCTGGGGATGAAGGGTAATTCATTTTCATTTTCATTTCCATTTCTTTAGTTTATCTAGATCTAGAGTTTGGTTTGGTTTAGTGTGGTTAGACAAGACAACATCCATTCATGAAACAGTATATGCTATTTTTATTAGAAAACTTGATCGTATCAAGCCTAACTCCTCCTTTTTGTCTTTGTCTTGCAAGACAAGAATAGTAATAAATTTCCCTGAAAACTTAACTTTTCCAGAAATACCACACCCCAAAGTGTTTTTCCCTTCTTCTTTCTCTCCTGTCTTATTCCATTAAGTAAAGTCTCAAGAAACTCCCACCGCTCAAATAAACTTTAAAAACAAACACCTAGTTAGTATACAAAAAATACGTAATATTGTACAGTTTTGAAATTAGGGATATCATCTGGTTTAGCAAAAAAAAAGGGGGGCGCAGGGAAAGAGCCAAAAACATAAAACAACCATAGTAAAATAAAATATGAAAAAGGGAATCATCGCCAAAAAGCAGTTTCATCATCCAGAAAAAAAAAAGCCAGTGGCCTGCCTAATCAAAAAGNAACCGCTCTCCGCCCTCGAAAACCCCACCATACTATCACTCTCCTTCCCACTCTCCTTCTTCCTATTAACCATCTCCATAACATTAAACCCCCTCCGTCGCGAATCATCACCATCACCCTCGCGCTCATCCTCCAGCCGATTNCCCCCCATTAGCCCTCAACTTCCATCGTCCAATCAGCTCTCTACATATAGGAAGACTGGTGGTGAAATAAATCACCGTATTCCAGAAGCCCTGGAGTGGCAGGACTAGCGCGCTGCCGATGTTCAGTGCGAAGCTTGTGTTGGGGTGGATTAGGCCGTAGATTCGATTGATGCTGGCTGGGACCCAGGTGATGAGGATGCTGATGGCGAAGAGGAGAGCGACTTTCGTGTAGGCCCATTTCACTTTGTCTATTCCGTGGTGATTGCGGCGGTGGAAGGTTGGTGCGCTTCGGGAGGGGGGTGCTTGAAGGTCTCCTCTCGCCACAGAGGCGGAGATGGTGACGCTGTACATATCCTTGGGTGCTGCGCGGTGGTTCTCTCCCTTATATGCTTGATCGGGATTGTCTATTGTAGTCTCGCTGGTCCATTGGTCGCGGGTGACTTCAACCTCAGTGGTACGGGTGCCGGTGAATGGAGACTGATCAACTTTGGTTGTGTCGTTTCCGCTGGTGGTATTCTGTCCGTGGGAGGTAGATAGGTCGCCGCCATAGCGGTCACCCATTGCACGGAGCTCAGAACGTTTTTGAAAGATATCAATACCGACTCGAATGTAGATGAGGAAGGTTATGAGGATCGAAATCCAGATCGGCGCATAGTAAGAGTAGATTCGGAGAGGTGCCCAGTCATTATCGATCCAACCTTTTATAAGGAGTCAGCAAATCTCAAGATATTCGCAAATCCAAGGCGAAGATGCAAAAAAGGGGTTTCGACGAGCGTGGTGTTGCCACTTCTCCCTAGAATTTGAATGATTTATACATACACCATAACTATACGTAAACTGTCAGTAAAATCACTTTTTGTTACCTTTATTCTATAATGAACTCTTTAGACTCACAGTAGCATTCCCATATATCCTTCCTTTCTCCTTCGTCTTTAGGAAAAGACAGACCATAGCCGGAATGAAAGGCAAGCCATAACACGCCAGGCCGTAAATCCAATACAACTTCTTCAACCTCGAGGCATCAAATCTCCNAAAAGAACACAAGATAAACGTTTATACTCATAGCACAAGCCCAGAACGGATCCTAGTTTTCCTCAAATTAGCTTTTGCGGCAAAAAAAACCCCCCCTCCTTCTTTTTAWTCTGATATATCCTATCTCTTCCTACGAAATCCAAATGGGGGAAATCCCAGGATACATACAGATTGCATAAACCTGCCAAGCTTTAGCAAAACCAAACATCTCAAATAAAGTTTTATTTACTGAGTAAAGAAAATGAAAAAGAAAACGTAAAAAGTAACGAAACAAATAAACTTACATCTCTAATAAAAAGCCCTGGAACTGACACAACGCACTATTCAACCCCTTCGTAAATCCCGACCCTCCAATCAAAGCCGCCACATTCGCGAACAAGTTGGCAAAAGAAGCGTAGAAGATGAGCGTGTTAGACAACGTCCTGAATTCCTTGAAGATAATGAAGGTTATGATAAGCAGGAGTGTGCCTGTAACGGAGATACAAGCCGTTACCCTCTCGATGAGAATACAGGCGTTGATTTGATACTGTGTTAAGCCCCCCATCTTAAACAACTAGACACAAGGTCGAGTAAGAGCGAAAGTTCAAGTTGTGCAGCTTATCACAGAAGTTAAGCCCCAAGTCCGTGACATAGGTGCACAGGTTGGTGATATAACACTTCTCACATTGAAATGGGGAAGTGAATAATATGAAGGACTCGGCACATTTCTGCAGTGTAAGGCCAAGATACGATAAAGTAAAGGTAAAGTAAGGAAATGGCAAAGCACGACAAGGGTAGTAGGTATTATCCTGTATTAAAGGGGAAAAGAAGGGTAAGGTAATGAATGGATTAAAGCATTGCTAGGTGAGTCTTCGGCCATGTCCAAATCCGCAAAGTGCGGTTGCAAAGGGCAAAGCAATATGCTTGCTGTCTGTCGTGTTGTTTCCCTTTCGACAATTGTCGGCGACAAAGAGGGAAAGAAATCGGGAACACAACAGCCCAACCCGAAGAAACTGCCAAAATAGAAAATAACAGTTTAGGATATCCAGCTTGTCCTGGAGAAATGGAACCCTACCTCGCTCTCTCTCGTACCACCCATAGAATCTGCAAGACCATCCCCGCAGGACTATTGTCCCCCCACCAGAGGGTTTAATTTCAGGAAAAAGGCATACGCCTCATCTCCCACCATCTCGACCCCAGGTCTTCTCCTGCCTGATCTCTCTTTCTCCGACTTCTCTCACCAGTACGTATCCAGCGAAAACGCCGTCCTCAAGCCAAGTTCCCAGCAACAGAAGCGAGTATCCACACAACAACAAGCCTTGCTGCACGTAAAACTCCACTCGGCACCCTAGAAAAGAGAAAGAAAACGGGGGGAAGAAAGAAGAAGGGACAGCATGAGGAGGTGTGTGTCGCAGTAAGCCAAGTGGCTGCGTTACACCAATTAAGCCCATCGCACGCCACAACGGTCTTTTCTCTGCGTCTCTCTCGCTGCCTGCCTGCCTGGCTTATTCTATTCTATCTTCTCCAAACACATGCAAATAACTCCTTGTTAAAATAAATAAATTNAAAAAAAGCAATAAAAAAAATATTTTCGCCTCGGTATATGAAATCTTTTCGTACGTACGTACGATGTGACATACGAAAGTTGCAACGGCACAATGCATCAAGGGGACTTGTGACCAAAGATAATTTGAAAGAAAAGAAAGAAAAAAAGAAAACCTAGTACTTTACGCAGTACTTACTCAAATTCCTTTCATCCATCCAGTCAGCCAGCCAGCCATCAAGAGAGAGAGAGAGAGAGAAAGAAAGGCTGGGGCCTAGTTATTGTTGCACTCTACTGCGGCACTGCATGGAGTGTGTCGCGATTCTCTGATCTGTCCCTAGATTGGTTGCGGTAATTGAATTATTTGCTGTTACGCCATATACGATCTCTTTGTTGCACTGCAGCAAGCAAGGAGTCCAGGTAACAGGTAGATCTCTCTACCGATTCTCTCTCTTGCTCTGGATGGATGGATGGCTGACTTTCTCGCTCTGCTTGCTCTCTTGTCTCTCCCTGCATGTAATCTAGTTAGTTGGCACTTCAGGTGGCTCTGTTGGTTAAGCTCCTGGCTTATCTTAGTTCATTACAGTAGGCGAATACCAGTCAGTGGACACCCACTCGGGGAAACGCAGAGAGCATCAGTCAATCAATGCCATTGTTTGCTATTGGACTGTTGGTTTTGAGGCACCGGGGGAGTGGAAGTGGAGGTGGAAAGAGGGAGATGCAGCGGCGATAGAAGGGTGTGCTGATGTGGCTGTTGTCGTTGTTGGTTAGGAACAGGGCAGGAGTCCGATTAGAGCACACACCACCAACGGGAATAACGCCTTGCAGCCACANCCCCCCCCCTCCTCCTCCCCCGGACAGACCCCAAAGTCAAGAAGGATCTCCGCTAAATGATTTACAGCGAGAAATAAAGAAAGAAGAAGAGGAAGAAGAAGAATCGGATCCGTGGCCCTGTCTATGCTTTGCCGCAGTGCATTCCCCCTGCAAAACTACAACACTGCAACCCTCTAGCAAATCGTACCATCCATCGATTTGCACAGGCAGTGGATATCTGGCGCCAGCTCCGGGCCGTGGCTGACGGACCTCTTCCCAAGATATCATGATACTAGCAATACGATACATATCCAAGATTGTGTTAAGTCCGGGGTTGAGGTTGAGTCACGGGCAAAGCATACTATAGCATGGCGTCGGAAATTTGCTGGCTGAGATAAGGGTAAATTGGATAGGGATAATTTGAATTGATTGAATTTGACTGTTGCTTTGAATTCCTGTTGAATCGATGCGCCGAGGCACAGCCGGTGCAAAAAAGTTTCTCTTGATTAGAGGCGGCTTGGCTGTACAGGATGGTTTTTTGGTCTGTTACAGGACAGCATATACGGGTGCACCGAGAGGATGTTGCACAGAGCTGTTTATCCGAAATAGCGCCAGCGAAACCTACTGTACACAGGGATACAGGAGCACAGCAGGACAGGGACAAGGCTTCTTCTACAGCACAGGACAGTTGTGTGAGAGCCCTGGATTGCAATCTGCTGGGGATGTAGCAGATTGGATGGCATGTAGTATCGTGAATGGATAGTTGTGGTGTTTGGTGGGAAAGATTCAGTAGGTGCCTGCACTTCTAGATTTATTCCTGGTCTACGAACCAATAATGTATACCAGGGAGTTGAGGCTCTGAAATAAATGTTCTATGGGAGAGAAAGAACCTAAAGCTAGGATTACCATACTTTTCCGGTGGTGCTACAGGTAACAACAGTCTATGTTCTTCCGCAGTAATTATCGCCTGCACAAGTAACGCAAAACAAGAAAGAAAAAAAGAGAAAATAAACACAAGAACAAGTTGTGGTCAGCTTAGCAACGGCTATCCATTGAGGCTCTGTACACTCCCGTCCTCCTAATGTACTGTACGGTCTGCTCGGAGCCCAATTACAAACTTTGGCTCAACAGAACAATTAGACGGTATACAAGAAATCCGGACGTTGGTCACCAAGGGCCTCAATCTGTTTCTCATTCAATCCTTGGATCAAGTGGTCGCGCTTGCCGGACAGACGAGCAGCATTCTCACGACGAAGCAGGATCGTCGTTAGGATGCTGCCGCCGAAGAGGCAAACAATCATGTAGCCCATAATCGTAGCGTGGCCAACCGTGAACTTGGGCGATTGATAATAGATGTTGCTGCTAACGATACCGTTCAAGTTGCCCCAACCAATGGCAAAACCAAGAACGATACCGCGCTTGTAGACACCTTCAATGTTGTTGCTAATCCAGGAGATGGTGTTGGCAATGCAAGGGTAGATACCTAGAGCACCAAGGAAGGTGCCGGCATACTTGACGTGCGGCTTCTGTGAGCCAAGAAGCATGGCAAATCCAGCGACACCGAGCAGAGAGACAACAATGTTGCAAAGTCCACGTCTCCGTGTCCGGTCAGCGTAGAATCCCACCGCAATCGTAAGCACGGCAGCACATGCGTAAGGAGGGACCGACAACAGCTGAGCCTTCGTGGACGTGTAACCCATCTCTGCTACAATGGTAGGCAGAAAGAGAGAAAAGGCATATAATGGCATATCAGCTCCCATATAGATAAACATGCCAAGCCACATCTTGTAATCCTTAACGGCAGCCCAGAAGTAGTCCATCTTAAACTCTTCATGTTCAGCGCTGGATTGCATATCCTCCTTCAGTCGGCGAATCACCCGAGCTCGGTCGGTTTCTGACAGGAAGGTAGCGGTATCAGGGAAGTCGTGAACCATAAAGAAGGAGAGAAGACCGAAACCGATGGTTACAATGCCTTCGATGATGAAGATCCAGGCCCAGCCAGGTCGACCGTTTCTGCCGTCAAGGTTCACGATTGCAGCTGCGAGGAGACCACCGAAAGATCCTGACACAGCAGCTGCAGAGAAGAAAATGGCCTAACGATCATGTTAGGGGGGAAAAAAGGCTAAGTTGGGTGATGATTGGGTATGTGGGTGGATACTTACAGCTCTAACACCAAATTCCGAACGCTTGTACCAGCAGGACAAGAAGTAGTTGATACCAGGATAGAGACCAGCTTCTGCCAAACCCAAAAACCAACGTGCCGTCATCAAGCCGGACCAATTCTCGACGTATCCCATGGAGGTCATACAAGCACCCCAAATGACCCTAGAAAATATGTTAACTGTGCTGAGACTTTCTTTTTTTTTGCTTTCTCTTCCACGACTAAGAACGAAGTGGGTTACTTACATGATGATTGGAATGAAGATGGATGGGCGGAGTTTCTTAAGGAGGACGTTGGTAAGCGGTTCGAAGATGGAGTATGAGATGAAGAACATGGACAGAGCAGCATTGTATTTGCCGGTCGACATGTGATGCAAATCCTTCTCAAGACCATCAATCTTGGCATTTCCAATATTGGTTCGGTCTAAGAAGGCGAGAAGATAGAGGATACAGAGCTGTGAAACTGTTAGATAGGANTTTTTAAACGTAGTATCACCAGAAAAATAATAGCCTTACCCATGGAATCAAGTACATATCCAATTTCCATACAAGCTTGCGGTCCTATTTACGTGAAGCTGTCAGCGGGCCATTCTTCGGTTCTTCTCTTCTCTTCTTTTAGTTGAGAAGAGGTATAAAAACTTACAATTGCAGCTTTTTCCGCATTACTCAAATGAGCATCGGGATCCTCAGAAAGATTTGGCACAGATTCAACTACTGGTGATCCAACATTTTTCTCATCATCACTCCTTTCACTATCTGTTCGGACGTGAGACTTGGTATCCATCTTGGTTAGGGGTGTGGTGATTCCCTGGCTCTGAGAGATGATGAATTGGATGAAGGGAAAAAGAAAAAATATCAGAAGAAGCAAGAAGGGATAAAGTTTGAAAGTATAAAGAAGTACAGAGACTAAAGAGCGAGACCACTAGTGGAGTATGGAGAGTGGAAACGAAGGGAAAGACGCATCAGCCGGAGCTCACTTCCTTCCTGCAGCAGACTCTGCGTTTTCATTTAAAGATGAAGCTTACAGATTCGTGGCGCTCCAGAACGTCGGCCGTCCCACGCTCATAGCACGTTTCCAGAAAAGCCTTCAATTCCGGGTTTGCACGGAAAGTAACCTCCTTTGCCAGGTACAGCATTCAAGCAAGCAGGACTAGACGACGTATCGTCAGACGGACGTTGAAGGCACCGTAGGTATCAGGACCTGTGTAACACCTCGTGTAGAGAAAAGCATCAAGGAACGAGCAGCAACAGAGCAGCCATGGCGTGGCCCAAAGCACGCCCTTGAATTTCTACCTACCTGCTTTCCAAGCCAAGACACCATTTCATGGGCATTGCAGCAGTGCAAGCCCCTTTCTGCTACGGGCGTGCATAAATACCACGCACACACTTTTGTAAATGGGTTGATTCTCGTTCGCAAGAACAGTACTGCTAGCAAATTCCCAGAGCCAGAGGTTTGGAACTGGCCGGATGATATGCCACATTAGGCTGCCAGGCTCACATTTCCGCCTGCAGCCGTTATTTAACCCTAGATATTGCAGTCCAGGGGCCATGTACTGTACNAAAAAAAAAAGAAAATGTCTCAGCTCTGCGCTGCTGTTGGTGGCGGACAGGGCAGGTTGCGATGGTCCGTTGGCTGGCAATTTTGCACCTGCCCCTGGTTCAGGTTCAGGGCACGCATGGACGATAATACCGAGGAGATGGTACGCACCAGCATCAAACGCATCTCGCCCAAAACAGGTGCTGAGGACTCACGGAGATAACACCGAGATGCATTATTGCGTGTGAATGCCGCCGTAGGATTGAACGGGGATGATTGCTCCTGCTACGGGCCGTTGTGGTGAATGCGTGCCCCCTTATTTGCTGATTTACCAGCACTTCTACAGCAGAAGAGACAAAGTACATTGTTGGAAGCCCAAATCTACTGATCTCTCTCCATCCACCATGTCGGGTGCCAGGTGGTTGTATATATTCCCAGCGCGGTGCTTCTTTTCCTTATTTTTTCAGATCAAAAGAGTTAAAAGGGAAACAAAGAGACTGCTCCATCCATCATCCTCAAGTGCCGAAGGAAGATGGTGGTCAAAACAAAGAAGGCGACGGGGCGCGCGGGAGCCCACAAAAGGCTGACAGTGGCTTCCCAAAGGCTTATCCGCTCGCTAACCCGCCTCAACAGGAAAAGCCCAGGGCCGTTGCGTGTCCTCTCTCAACATTCCGTAATCAGTTACCTCTCTCCGCTCTCTTTGTGGCTCTCTCTAGTCGTATCTAGAATACGTCGCCAATTAAATATCTTCATCCCATTTCGCAACGTTGTTTGGTGCAGGGCTCATTCACACAGCACAATCATTGTGGATCCACCCCCACTAGAACCATTGCGGCAGTTCGCAATCTCGAGAAGCATCTTCACAAAGGACTTCTGTCTCTTTGGACCGAAGCCTGGAAATCATTACACAATGACATGTGGGCGAATGGTGCGTCGACAGACACGTTTGATACGGTTGTTGTCAACGAGTGTGGTCGGCATGTATGGACAGTATGGTTGCACCTCAACGGCCGTCTCTGCAGTGTCACTGAGCACAAAGATGAAGATCGGAGTTGCGTGGCGGTGAAACGTGCCCTCCCATGGCGCAGAGCAAAGCATCCAGCAGTGAATCTTATTTAATTATTAATGTCCGAGATACAGCAAAAACATCTTCGTATCTGAGCTGCAAGAAATAAGAGATCAGCAAGAGCAAAGGACATATCAGAAGTACAACGAAGCGTACAGTACAATTGATGGCAGTTTTATTTTATGCGGCTCTCCACCGAGTTTGCTCTGTCGCATCGTTCCATCTACAATGAGGCTGGTAACGCTCTCGTATTCATTGTAGAACGAGCCATTCTTGTTGGGAAAAAAGTGTTCCTCTCTAAATAGAGCCAGATGAAAGTAACCCAATTCAGAAGAGAACTCCTGTCAGCAAAGATCACCACGGTTGATCTTCTTTTAGTGCAGATCATATTTTCGGCCAGGAAGCATATCTAGGATATCCATGGCCCGCTGATCCTCCTCTTTCCCTTGCATAGCCCAACTAAAGCCAAAAATATAAATCGAAAGAAAGAAGAAAAAAATACAACCAAGACCACTCTAATTATAAAAAATTAATAAAGAACAAGAGATAGCAAAAGAGTTCGTGCCACATGTGAAATTTTCGTCGTCTTTAACTCTTATGGTATTTAAGCTTCTGCTTCTGCTTCTGCTTTTCACTTCTTCATTCTTGTTTTCTTTTTCCACCTTGAAGAGAGGATTCTTCTCCTACTTGTCTTTAGCACGCTCTGACTTGCAAGCAACTACACCGTTTAAACTCAAGTCTTGCTGTACATCGTTACAACTCCTATATTTAACTACTAGAACTATCTCAACTAATCTAATTCGACTTCTCTCTATAAGAAAGGCCAGTCGTCAAGCTGTTTCACTCGTATGCTTGAGTACAGGGTCATATACTACTGACATACCAACAGCGATTTTCATGTCTACCAAAATGCCAACTCTCGGATTCTCGAGCTTGCCTGCCGAGATCAAGCATACGGTTTATCAATTTGCTCAGCCTGAGCTTTTTGTCATCGGTTTCGAAGGCAGCGGCACGTACTTTCACCTCGTCGATTACACGGGGGACTACAAGCATTTCATGAACACTAGTCAAGTATGTATAACCTGGCGGCAATTCAACTTGCGCAAATGTTACCGTTTCGAGGTTCCGGATAAGAAGTACCTGCATGCATGGATCGATTGGAATCGTACCATCTGTCTTGTCAATATACAGAGGTGGTTCGACCTCAGTGTTCAAAGCTTATGTCATCTTAAGCATATTGCCTTGGTTGAAAATTCTTTGGGGGCTAATCCAGCCCATTTTCTGGAGGATTATCCTAGTCTGCCCTCTCTTACAACCTTTGCCGTAGTTCACGTTCCAGCAATGCAAAAGTTACAGCGGGGCAAGGACGAGGATCTTCTGCAGCCATTATTTCAATTTCATCGCAAGTTCAACTCATGTTCGCCTGTGGTTGATCTGCCTCAAAATGCGTTCAACAAGATGCTCTTGAGCTCTTATGTAGGAGAACACGTCTGGGGATGTCCAGCAAAATTCTTCTTTGCTACTAAAAAGGAATGGCACAAAGATGCGCGGGTGAGGACAAAATATTATATAATGTTAACCATCGATATCATAGCTAACTTCATGCTAGGCTTATTCCAACGAGTTTGGAGTCCACGGGGAAGAAATGCTGGTTGACGGCTCATGGTTAGCCTTGATGCACCTTATAAGTATATGTCCTTGCAAGAAGTATTAAAAAAAATACTAGTCAGGTTTGAAGGTGCAAGAGCATGTCGTATAAACAAATGCAAGTATGCTAAGGATGACGTGAATAGTGAAGCAATATCAGTTAGGACATAATTAGCTCAAAATCAGGCATTGCTTTTAATACAGGACAGACACATTGCGCATTTCACTGTTTAAATGTATATGATTAACTAGCTGTGAATTACTGTCATCTGACGTCTACCGATGCTAGGAGGTTTTACTAATCTAAGTGAGTATGACTGTAGCAACTTAATGTAAGGGCATGCTAGGGCAATTTTGAGTCTACTAATACAAGATCACGATGTCCATGTAAGTATTATTGGACATCCTATGTCTCCTAGTATCTAAATCTTCTGTCCAGTTCCGCTTCTAGCCTAAACTTGTACACATATACCTACATCTCTGCTAATATTCCACACTTGTAGAGATATTAGACTTACATTTCCCAATTTCCCAGCTCATATAACACAATTTGACCTGACCGTTATACCATAACGGCGCCTGTTGTGTTGTGAGGGTTTTGCTTATTTGGGGTTATATAGAAGTATTTCAGTTTTTCCGCTAAGGAAAAGGGGGGATTTGGTTAGAGTAGCAACAGGCATGATGATTCACCTAGACACACTATTTCAGTTGTTTCCTGAGAGTATATAGGACTCTGTCAGTCAAAAGAAAAGTAATGGTTTGGGATATATGTAAATTGGAAAAATATTTCATCAGCCGTATTCTTTTTTGGGTGGTAGAGGTGACATCTCTAAAAGGGGGACATATATAACGTCAATATATGAACCAGAAGACGAACCAGAGGAATTGTAAATTGTAAATGTTTCTAATACGATAGAGTAAACCATATGATATTACAACAAGTATTGTCTCTCAATAGTTGTCTCTCCATTAATAGGAATGAAGAATGGAAACAGTTGTTCTTATATATCTTCCCATAGATATCCTTGATTAGACAAGATACAACCAACTATATAACTTTATCTAGGCATTCCAGTTCCAGTCATCAGTATTATCAAATACAGAGTTTTAAAAATGATGATGTATCCTCCACTGACGGTAAGAACACATTTGACCCAGACAGCGGGTCATATTCATCAATCCCCCTTTCCGTTAAGATCAATCCAATCAAATGGCTTCCATACTGCGAAAATATGACCTAACTAATGAAAGAATATAGTATACATCTGAAACTCTTCCATGCATTGCTATATAACCCCTTTTATATCAGCAAACAACCCGCCACTTTCAACATCCAAACAAACACGCAGGGGGGGATCATACAAAGAAAGATGCATTACCAAGACGTAGGCTATTCCCTAGCTACAAACTAAATACACGAGCATGAGCATGAGCATGAACATAAAAGAAGAATTAAACACACAAAAGAAAAAAAAGATGATTAGATCTACCACAAAATCCCACCTCAAAACCAAAAAACCTAAAACTAAAAACTACCATCTATCTCAAAAATCAATAGAATAAACACACCCCTCTACAACCCTCCCCCAATCATTTACCACCTCCTCAGCAGCAGTAAAAGGCAAAATCTCTATATGTATTTCTTTCCCCTCCCCTAACCGTTTCCATTTTGATTTGATTTTAATTTTTGAAAACAACCAAACCTGAAGAAATACTCTAAATTGACCAAAAAAAAGCAAAACAAGGCACATATAACATATATATATCCGTATATGAAAGAATAATAAATAATACGAACTTAACAAGTTTTTCAAAGGAACAAATTTAAAAAAAAAGGAGGAACGAGAAAAAGAATTAGAAAAGACTTAGGAAACGGAATGGCCGTTGACATAACTCATTGATGACAGATGAGCTAACTATTGGATTGGAAGGAGGATTGTTAGATCTTCCCCTTTCTTGAAAAGAGGTGATTCTGGCAAAAGTACCTAATACAAAACTATTATTTACCTTTACACACAAAAAGACCGACTATTGTATTTGATCTAGATATCAACTCATTGCGACAAACCGTAACCGGAAAAAGGGGGGAAGGGTATTCTGCACAGCCAAACCCCGCTACCAAGATGCGAAAGGAGAGAACCCATTAATACAATACCTGCCCTGAAAATTCACACATCAATTTAATCACACGGACAATCACACACAAGACAACCTGACTCATGGCGAATATTACCATTGAAGCAAGATCATTTGATCTAGCACTGCATATATGCATCGCTTCCTACACAAGGTAGGTTCAACATGTATATACACTACCCCGATGTTCATCTTACTTCTCCCTCACATTTGGTATCTCCTCCACCTCAAGCAAAGCAAGCAAATGAGCAATCAATCAATCAGAGAGACCAGATCTAACATGTGCGCAAAAGACAAATCTAACAAATCTCAACCCTGCCGTGTTGCTCTCCATCCTTACTCTCCAGCAACAGAATTAATATTATCCGAACCATCGAGGAGTCGGCTAGAAACCCATTTCACAAACGCAAGATGTGTTGTGTTTGACGATATCCTTGAGTGGGGATGTATCGAAAGCGAAATGGTTATGTTATGTAATCCTGCGTTCCCCCCTAAAACTGGGAAACGAAACAATCGAGCAACAAAAATATGAGCACAACCACTGAATTTTTGCCTGCATATGTTCAACCCCATAACGAAGTTGTGCTAGGCGATCACGGTCCCATTATTATAAATCATCATCGCCGAAACGCCGTAAAACCCATTGCTGTGCATGCCGAATGCTGTGATATGTACCGCCGTGTTGCCCCTGTATGCGAAAAACGATCTAAGAACGAGAAAAGCGAATTTTGTGTCATGTCGGTCGTGTCCTTTATGAGAAAGGAGAAGGTATTGGAGAAGAGAGTCAAATCATTCCTCAAGATCGGGATTGGTGGCTCGGAGAATGGGACCTTGTTGATGGACTCTTCTCGAGTAGTCGTGGTTATCCTGAAGGGTATTGACACTGTCGCGACTAGCATTTCCTCCACGCTGATAAACAGGTGCGAATGGGTCAAGACGGGGATCGACCGGCATGAGACGACTCCTTCTTGAGCCGGGTTTATTGACATCATCGGGTTCCCAGGTCTCGATGACTTGTCTGCCATCCGTACCGAGAACATAGCGAGAATTCTCGCTCATGGACCGAGAGGGAGCAGCTCCTGGTAATCCGGATGAGCTTCCAGAACGGCTTCCTCCTTGGAATCCAGGACCCATGGCTTCTTGACGACGCTTTCTAATATAGAAATACACGCCTGCAGCAATAATTGCCAGCAGAGCAATGAGGCCGACTGCAAGACCTACGGCTCCACCTGTGCCAAGACCCCCTTTCGAGCTTTTTCGTGAAGAAGCAGCAGCGTCTGGAGGAACAGTGGGTGTCACTACAATAGTTTGAGGTTGTCCCGTGATTGTAACGACGGATGTAACGGGTGTTGGAATCCAGGTCGACGACGACGTAGTCGCGTGGGTAGACTACAAGGCATGTGTTAGCAATTGGTTCAACATCAAAAACTGGAAACATATATGTAAATATATATATCGAGAATGCTGGTCTTGGAAAGAAGTCAAATATAAAAGGAAAATAAGTTCCTACAGAGGAAGTAGAAGTAGGAGTAGAAGTAGAAGTAGAGGAAGTGAAAGTTGAAGGGGTTGTTGATGGTGGTGTATCAGTGACAGTCACTGATTTAATTGTTGTGTGAACCTGTCATTCAGCGGTCAAAACGGTTGAAAATGACATGCCTAGCAACATTACAAGACAGGATTTGGAAGATGTGGGGGGAAATAAGTATATTTTGGGGGAGTGAAAAGGGCAAGAATTCGAGCACGCCTGCTAGAAGTACTAACCACTGGAGAAGAGTCGGCAGCTGGAGTAGATGGTACACTATCGGCACCGTGGGTTCCTGAAGGAGATTTGTCCAAGGCAATGTAGCCAAAGAGGCCCTTAGCTCCACACAGATCCGGAGGAAATCCTGGGCATGGTTCATTACAATCGCTGACCGAGGTGGTTTGTCCTGGGACGTAGTTGGAACACCAACATCCATTATCCTGCAAAACAGCAAATGCGTAACTGCTGTCGCAGAAGTCATGGCAGAGACCATTAGACTGGAAGATGCTGGTGTCTATGTCACGATGTTAGTACGAGCACGCTTGATCTGGGGGGTATAAAGTGAATGGCTTACTCTTGTTTGTGTTGGCCGTGTTCAGACTGGAACAGAAGCTGATCTTGAGGGCAGAAGCCAGGTCCAAGAAAGCAAACAAGTATAGAGTTATGAGGACGGCTGAAAGGCCGCTCTTCTTGGATGATGGAGACATCTTTGCGGAGAGATACAAGTTTGATGTCCTGATGGTTGATATTTGACGTGTTGATGGAAGAACAGAGATGAAATTTCACGTCCACAAGATCTTTGTTCAAGATTTCGTGTTCAGGCTGCGGGCCAGATGTGGAAAAGACTTTGATATGGTGAAAGCTGTCAAAGTCTCGGCGCCGGTGGAACCATCGCAGTGAATAATGTCTTCCTTAATCCACCACCACTACTTTCGNCCCCCCAAGAATGTCTGGTCGAAGGATGGAGAGCAACCACAGGCACCACTACTAATAATGATATATATTCGGGAGATTGGAAACAGGTTATTGCGGGAAACGATCGAGAGTCGGGGTATGGACGAGGTATTTTGCTGGCCACGATCACGGAGATGTCGTCCAGAGAGAGTTTAGCAGATGCTGAAGGAGACCGGTTCCTAGACTTCAGCACCCCAGGAGGAGTCGAGGTTGGAAGGCACAACAAGGACCACAGAAAAAAGATGGATCACAATTGGCGATGAATAACTGCAGAAAGGAAAGATGATATGCGAGTGAGAGACGAATGCGAGGGTGACACCGGGCAACGACTGTCTGACGACTTGCAGAGCGAGTGTCTGTCTGTCTTTCTTGCTTGCACCTTGCACCTTGCACACCCAGCGAGAGAGATGGGGCAGGAGTAGGAGCAGGAGGCGCTTGAGCGACTGTGCGGGAGTGGAATAATAATGAGACAGGGTCGCAATTACGCCTGTACAGTATGGTACTTAGTGCTGCTGGGATACCCTGAAGTAGCACTGGCGCTCAGGACTACTGCAAGAGGCCCTCCTGCAAGAGCAGGTGGAACAGAAGAAGATATAGCGACGGCGATGGCGAAAAGAAGGTGTTATTTTTTTTCCATGGGGAGAGGAGGAAAGAAAGAGAGGAGCCGGAGGAGGGAGCGTCATGTTCGCGGGTAAGGGGGTTCTGGTGTTTGACTGTTTGGCTGTTTGGCTGCAGCAAGCTTCCCTGTTGCTCGGTGCTCTTTCTGGCTGATTTGGGGCCAAGCGGACCTTGCTCCTGCTCCTCCTCTTGCCCTCTTGCCCTCATCGGCCGACCGACTTCTTCCTGGCCCCCCCTGCTGGTGGCATCTGGCATCTCCATCTTTGCTCCATCTGAGGTCCAATCTCCATCCGCCGGAGAAAATGGTACGGGTACAAAGCTGCTGTGCGGCCCCGTTAGTCAGGTTAGTAAGTACGGCTCCATCATTGTTGCTCCATTCTTGCAGCTGGTGATGCTGGTGATGCTGCTGCGGTCTCCACTCGCCCACATGGTCTCTGGTACAGACAGGACTTGTTAATTAGACATCTTCCATCAACGGCTTCAAGGCTAACATCGCGCCTTAGCAGACTACTCCAGTAGCATCATTATTGCTGAAGGCACTGGCACACCGGTCAGTGGTAGCTCCCACTTCGAGGCTTGGTTCCGAATAAGTTACTGGTACTGGCGTAATCGCAAACTCAGCATGTCTCGCGCTACCTACAGCGTTCGTGGGGGCAGAAGCAACCGGTACTGTAGCTACTTGGTATTGAGCCCAGCACCATTGCACCAACCTCTGGCCATGATGCAATGCCAGCCCAATGTTACGGATGATTGGTCAGCGGCAGCTGTTTGGATAGCGCGCTGCCAAAATACACACTCACAAGGACCCCTGGCGTCATCATGAGCATTATTATTCGCGAGGAAAGAAAGAAAAAATTGTGAAAGTGTACTGTACTGTACTTTTTGGGAAAGTCGATGGGCTGCTGAAGTGTGGAGTACGGGAAGTTCATTACGAGGCCACCAGGCCAGCACCAAAAAGCTGCAACTACTCTCGACCACCTCGTATAGCGTCGGGCAGGCCACCACGCCACTGAGGGGATACGGGCTGAGAAAGCTCGAGATGCGATGCTCGTTCCTCCGTGCCTTCTGCAGGGCTGGTGAGGTTCAGATGAGGGGAATGACATCGAGTCATTGGCCTACGGCGGCTGTCTAGAATTCGAGCGATACCCGTGGTCACCTTGGGGAAGAGTCCAAAAGGTAACGTTTGTTTGTCACTTCATGCATGCATGGCATTATGTACACACAGTCGCCAGTTTGATTGCGAGCAATACATCACAGTGCCGGTACAGCAGACAGACCAGAGTAATGGGGATGACGGGACTCCGTACTAAAATTGGATCTTCATCATGATCTGCGATGCGAGGCACTCTGGGTCGAGTGCCAGCAGCACCAGAGCAGAAGAACAAAGAAGTAAAACCCCCCAACTGCGCCCCGACGGCAGGATCAAGCTCTCNTTTTTTTCTTTTAATTTCCAAAAGTTTCATATGAAACCATCCACAGCCCGACCGAGAAGAGAAGAGACCCGGCACCAAATTTACACGCCAGATGCAGCTTACTGAAACCTGCAGGGGGTCCGTGTCGGGTTTAGCGTCATCGCTAGAGCTTGCGAGCCTGAGGATGACCGAGCCGTGTTGACGATCGAGGCCATCAACGTCATCGCCCCTTCCAGATATGGCAATCAATCATCAAATCATCAATCAATCATCACGCCGTCCCAAGCACTCGGTATTATGTCAAAAGTCTGGCGCATGCATAAATCTGTGCATAATCACTTTTATGCAGGTCGTGTTGTCGCATGTCGCATGTCACTCTGCTGTTGACATGGTGGCACCGCTCTTGTGGACGACAAACAATCAAGAATGATTAATTATCGAGAAAAAAGATGAGAAATCTTTCCCCAAAATACAAGAATACAGTAACTACCGACCAATCCTAGTCTGAAACTCCACATTCTGCAGTCATCGACTCGTGCCAAGGTACCGTACCGTACCCAAGCATCGAAGGATCCAAGGTGTCCGCGCCCCGATCGCCAGTGCCAAAATTCCCACCAACCTTTCTCCCTACGACAAAAAGCAAAGGTAGCTTCGACTTCTACAAATTCGAGTCTTTTTTTCGTTTTTCATTTTTGAACGTCCACAAGTAACGATATCTTCGATTTTTCTCTCTGCTGCTTGCATCACCATCACGATCATGCCTTTCCTCACGTTACATAGGACACATATCGACTTATCTAGGAGCAAACACTCCGGAGCGTAGCATTTGGCAGTTTGGCGTAGTGAGTTGCCTGCGCATCTCCAGGGCAACAAAACACGGACTTCTCTCGATACGTGTACGACTGGCCGCCACATCTCCCTCATCGAAATGGCCGGATTCGGCCATTATATCACTTATTCCTGTATTTCTACTATTACAGTACTATATATCGACCTTTCTACCTTTCGCATTAATTAAAATTCAACCATCTGGCGAGAAATTACAGGATTTAATTCTAATCGCCACCTCTCCCTTCCACCTAATTGCTGGAACAAATGTCACTCATGCACTATCAATGCATATCAATCTCTCTTATCGCACATCAATCTAATACAGTATGATGGCAAAAGAATTTCTTGTTTCTTTTGCATATCTTCCCCCTCTCCTCTCCACTTTGTTTCCTTGGTTTTGCGCTTCCAGAAAGTGGGTGGCGGCCCTTGCTGTTTCGCCGAGACATGTGAGGTTTCGTCCAGTCTTTGCTTTCCCCCTGCTGATCTTCCAGCGAGACTACTGTGGTAATCAATGCAAAAAAACCTCTTTTTCATGTACAGTCAAATTGTCTGGAATGAATGAATGGTCCTTGATCTGAGTTGGTACTTTAGTGTGTATGGTGCCTGATTGTCGGAACCAGCAAATCAATTGGTGACACAAAATACATATCTCCCGGTTTGAATTGATTGATAATCTATCGTATTTCAAACTGACTTGGGAGGAATTATCGGGAAAAGAAGCTTTGTCAGTTCTGTTTCTGTTTCTGTTCCTTCTCATCTCAGATCTCGCGAATCTCGGTAATTACCACTCCCCCAAACTTCTTGTGCCGTGTGCGGCCTACAGTACCAGATGGTACCGGCATCCCCGCGCTTCCCGACGAACCGTCATAACTCAATTGATCGCAGTTAAGCAGCTGCGCGAATTTTCGAATTGGGTGTTGCTTGCGATGATTTGCAGCTGGGTTTGCTGTGCTGTGCTCTCGTCAACCTGCTAAAATTTGCTTAATGTGGCCCGCTGAGGGGTGGTGTTGAGTGTCTCCACAATAACCACAGCTCTGTCTGCTAGTGCAATTAAACCGTGGACCTAACTGTTCAGTTCAGCCTTTCAGGGGTAGGCCAGCGTCATTCGCCCTTTCGTCTATTCTGCTCTACATTATACCTACAGTACTATTACAGGTAATACGCCCGTTATTATCAGGCTGTGGAGACCTTTACTTTCTATATGAAGTCATACTGCGCTCATGTCAATGTGGAACTGGGAAAGTAGGAGAGTTTTGCAAAAACAGAAAAAACTTTTACTGCTAGTCCGTCTTTCCAGCAAAGTTGGAAATTTCTAACCTTTTTCTTCCCCTGAAAATCAGGAACAGAGAGAAGACATCGATGATCCTGGCAGCCAGGAACCACTTGGCGTAACAGGTATAATACAGTAAGACATCATCTTGCTTTGTAGCGTTCGGATCACAAAGTTAAGAGTATTTCCACTCTCTCAGCTTTGCGGGGTTTTCCATTGTTTCCCCCTTTTTTTAGCCCCCCTATTCGCGTAGAATACTTGAAGCTGTGTTCCATCTGATGGTGTTTCTTACTTGGTGAGTGTGGAGTAATATGGACCAAGATCAGCAACTATTCAGATAATCTGCTTCTTCGTCTTAGAATGACAGCTACAGTATTATCTTAGTATATCCCACTCTTTAAAAGCGTGCTTCTAGGCCAAGCGGTTAGAAACGGTTATTTCAAATTTTCAGATGTTTTTCTAGCGGAGTATACCTTCACTTATCGTCATACTGAGTTGTATGGAATTTCCCATGAATAGAATGCGATTTATATCATCATTCTTACAGCTGAACGTAATTGAGGGAGTTTTATTCGATAGAGGGGACTTTCTCTTCAGCAGTGAATTGAGCTGCAAACAGGAGATGATTCTACGATTTGAGATTCAATAAATTGGGATAAAGTTTTACCTCACGTTATATGGATTAAAATCCACTAAGACGTATTCAATCGTCTTTTACAGAGAAGACTTGGTATGAATTTATCTAAGCTTTTCTAATCATCCCCACATCTCCATTAAAGCTTGATTATAGAACTAGAAATGTCACTGAGGGCAAGGATACTTTCTTTTGTTGGTCTCTCTAACTAGTGTCGAATGCTCAAATGTTAGTCTTGGGCTCTTTTCATATCATCGCCGAATAGATTTCTGTTGTCATTATTCNTTTTTTTGTTGTTTCAATTATGAAATTGCGAAGGGAGTCGTCGTTGTTTTTATCGTTGTTGATTCTTCATTTGTTTTCTATTTTATTTTATGTATCTGCTACAATGATCAGCAAGGGTGGACAAATGACAAGGATAAGTGGAAGACAGAATAAAATATCTTGAGGATAGAGAAGGGCCAAGAGAGAGAATGCTTACCGAAGGTTCAACGAGGAAGAGATGATGTTTGAAAGCTGGTGATACGAGACACAGCACAGCAGCAGTAGCAGTGGTAGTGATATTATTCATCAAGTCTGCAAGTTCCATGCTTCAATCACGGCAAAACACTGTCTAGTGCTCTTCATTCAGAATTTCGAGCTGTCGTATCTGTTACTCTTTGCAGGGAGTAGTACTTTAAAAGTATTTTCAAAATATATGATAGCTTGAGTAAATCTTTTGAGTTCCGAGCTCGGTGAAACATGTATATGAGTGTTGCATGTACCGTTTGTGCTTGCTCGGCATGTAAGACTTATTGTGGTTTGCATTTTTATAACCTTCTTAAGTGATTCGTCTTTGTACTCTTGTGCTGGAGAAACCAACTCTACTGACCCTAATATTATAGTGTCAGAGTCTCTTCAGCTTTACCAAACGCGTGCACTGAGGACATAGGAACAAAGCTATTACTTACACTGGTTGGACGCCTTATCCACCTTCAAACTGGCATCGTCTGTAATAGTCCACGCCTTCTCTATAGCTTTACCATTCCCATAGTGTTTTAGTTGAATTCTCCTGGCTTACAGCCGGCTATAACAATAAGGTCATAACAACTATATTATTACTGTATTCGTTAAAGCTAATGGTTGGAGTTGATGAGTTGAATGTTACCGTATGTAGTATATTCACTATTCACAACAACCTTTTAATTTTATGATAACACCATCTGATTTATATCAGCCAATTTCGAATCTTTTAAATCAAAACGTCCTTCTTTAAGCTCTGCTAGATCTCCAACCCACTTAAATGTATTTGCAAGAATTTCTTCATCTTCACCTTCAACGATTATATTACATTTACCAACTTCGAATTGGTCCATTTCATAACAATCCTTTAATCGCTTAGCCTCTTCCTTTAATCGATTGGCCTCTTCTGGAGCCTGGATTTTGTACGCCATACCATAAACGGGCTCCCCAGGTCTGCCATCTACCAAAACTGGATATTCACCCTCACCCTCACCCCAAAGCATGCAACTATATCCTATAGTTTTGCAAGGAAGCAACTGTGGTCGTTCGTGAAGATTTAAGAACCTTTGAAGTACTTCTGGATCCATCAAAGCACCATAGAAAAAGAAGAAGTCCTCATAAGAACGACGTCTAGGAAGCTCGGGACGCCGATCGACTAAACCTTTCTCATACTCGTCTTCCAGAGCATTCAACTTGCGCATGTATAGTGACATTGGTGGGAAGTTTGGGATCTTTTTTATGGTCTTCTCATTAGCCATATTGGGGGGTTTTTATTTTGTGATGCTTGATGATCTTTGGGAAGTAGCTGTATTTTGTTAGATTGGATGTGGACTTGTGTAAAGATGATTTTGTGATGTTTCTTGATGATTTTTCGTGGTACACTAAGTGNAAAAATGTCGTAATTCTTTTATAATCATCGGGCACTTTATTCAAACAAAACTTAAACTTGCATTCCCTTGACGTGTTTATTCAAATATTATTAATGTAAAATCCGGAAATAAACTGAGGGGTGGAAGGAACTGAGCGGCCGTGGTTTTAAATATTAATATTTTAACTTGCTTAATTCATTGTATTGTCGTTGCTGTTGTTATGTGGATTTATAATAACTAGTGTGTTTATTTAAAACATAGTAGAAGTTTAAACAGAAAAGAAGTTCTAAAAGCCTCCTGTTTACTCTTTAGTAAAGGTACACTACAATAGATTCGTCCAAAGAACATAGTTACTTATCAAATGCTAAAAGTCCAACATCAGTTGAAAGCATTTTATGTATAAGTAAACACAGTTTACACTTTCTTAACACTTATTCTTTTAATTTTAAAATTTCATATATTCAGTTCAAAGGACTAAATACCTAAACTAAGTACAAGAATCTCACATCATACATAACCAGCCAAATCAAGAAAGCTTCCCNAAAAAAGTAGCAAACGACAGTCCCATATCCACATCAAAATATGCGCCAATTATATAGGCCATCCTATAAACTCCAAAATCCTTAATAATAGAACGCCAAAAACAATTCGTCTGCTTGCTCGTATCATCATTCACTTCATCTATTTCATCTGATTTCTCATCATCAACAGAAGCTTATAGCCAGTCATCACTTGATCATGCTTCTCACTGAAGAAGGACTCGAGCTTCTCTCTGGACTACTCCTTCTCTCCATCTCCTCAACTATGTCTAATACACGAGACTTGGCTTTCCCCTTTCCCTTCCTATCACGTTCAGGAGTACTCCACCCTCCCTCACTGCTACCAATAGCACTGTCATTGAAGCTCACGGTAGTGCTCGCCTCAGCTCCTCCAATACTGCTACCACCACCAATGACACTACTGCTTCCACCAGAAATGGCATTATCTATACTCTCTTCAGACAAAGGATTTGGCTTTTCTTCGGCTGGTGATACCGCTCCAATTTCTCCCTTCATGCTCACGTGTCTTGCAACACTAACAAGACTGGCACCGTCGCTCTCTTCCACAACATCATGGTTGACAACCCTTAACTTTTCTTTGGGGACTGTAAACATCACTTGAACTACTCTTCTCTCAACTGCACGCTCTATATCCCATTCATCGTCACTGTGCTCATCCCGATTGAGTTCCCCAGTGAAGGTATTCGATCGTCCAGTAACAGTAGCATCATCTGCATCTGCACTGTCCTCCCAATCACTTTTGCCTTGCTTACGGCGCCAGAGTGTTGCACCTGCGCTCATTGTCCGGCGAGGCTCGCCTTGGTAGCTCTGAGTGCTACCTGCCGCGAGATGGGTTGGACTAGGGCTCTCATCTCGACTTGAGAGGGATGATTCACCAGGGCTAGTGCTACCGCTGTTGGTGCTACCGAACACGTTTCTCAACGGTCCAAGCCAGCTTTGACCTCGAGGTTTAGGCAGCTTGCTTTTGGACGGGCTTCCCGGTGCTACATCAAAGGTCTCAGCCTTTGAGGGAGAGTGAGGTGGAGTGCTATTGTCTCGCTCATCCGGACGACGTCCAAGCAGCGATTCCCCTTCTGCTTGAAGTGCGGCAAAACTCGTACGTGCGGTTGCAAAACTAGTAGAGCTTCTTGCACTGTGAGGAATAGGTCCTGACTGCGTATGTGCTCCACCAGCATCGGACGGTGGGGTTGGAGTAGTTGATGCACTGGATGAGAATGGTCTGACGACAGTACCAATAAATCCGCGGAGCGAGTTTGATCGTGAATCTGCCAGGGAAGCAGAGCCGGGTCGAGTAATACTAGCAGTAGAAACAGCGCTCCGTTCACTGAGATTACTTGCCGTTCGACCACTATCGTCCTCAGATGCTGAGCTACCATTACTAGTAATCAACTGTGCACGTCTGCTTGGTGATAGTCGGCCAGCATTGGAATGAGATCGAGCTTGGGCTTGCATAAGGGCATCGGCTGCTGCCCAGTCTGAGACCCAGGAACTTATTTCACGTTCTCGTTCTTGTGCAGAAATTTGAGCTTCTGTCGGTGACGTTGGACCCACGGTTTGCGAATCTTTAAAAGGGTCTGAATATCGGTTTGAGTCGGCAGTTGAAGGCGCTTTTGGCGGATCTCCAATGGCAACACCAACTCCAGCAAGGGAGTGGTCAGCATCTTCATCATCTTCGTATATTGGATGAATTGGACCAGCAGTACCAAGACTGTTTGTTCTCCCATGGTTACCAAGCGATCCAAAATCAAAACCAGGTGTAGGTTGATATAATCCTCGAGTATTTCGAGGATGAACCGGCTTTCGTGGGATAAGTCGATTTGGTGGTGGAGCTGGATAGTCGCCAGCAACCCCGAAGTCATAGACATCATTATGTGGATTGTCATATCCAGCTACGGCACCAGGTTCATAAACAGGAGAGTCCCCATCTTCACCACTTCTATTCCATCTACTATTCGTCCAGGGAAACAGACCACTTCTCTGTGTCATTTGTCTGTCCGGGTAATTAGAATAATCAGCCGTGCCATGGCTCAAAGCTCTGAGATCTCGATCTCTTGCTTCCCTCCATTGGTTTGTATGCCTTCTATACCATATATATGCTATAATTACTGCTATCACTGCAGCAAGCCCAATACCTAAACCTACACCTAATCCGATGGTCTTAGAACTGGATTTCTTAGATGAAGATGAAGCTGATTCATGAGGAACAGTTACCGCAATATATGTTGGATTGGTGTAGCTGGACGACCAGGTCATGCTTGTCACGTTCAGAAACATAGGGTTAGCATTGATGCTCGTAGCTCTTTTAGTGTTGCCCGAAGAAGAGATATTGTATCCTCCTAGAATCATCATAACATTTCCAGGCAACATTGCCGCTCCATGACCATATATTCCAGGTCCAGATGGCTGTGTAGTTGGTATAGACCATGTCCAATCCCCATTTCCTCCAAAGCCAGTTCCGAGATGTAGAACAACAAGTTGAGGATTGGCGGCTTGGGTAATATCACCTACCCAGCCCCCATATACTATGAGACTGGAGCCATCCTCTGTCAATACTGCTGTATGACCCGATCTGCTGTCAATGAGGATGGGAGATCTTTCGACTGTGCTCTTCACCGCAAGTTCTGTATTGGGAATTCCTTGTGGTGAATCAACCCCAACGAAACTCCAGCTCTCTTCAGGTAAACTCCAAACGGCTATTTGACTCATATTTATAAATGCAGTTTGTGTATGACCTCCTATCAGCGCAAAGTTCTGTTGCTGTGTTTCTGTACCGCTTATGTTTGAATATATAGGAGAAAGCCCGGTAATTGTAAAGCCAGCTTCAGCAATTGGTGGACCTCTAATATTGGGGATATCGATGGTGTAGGTAAGACTGGTGGACGAAGATGGAGGATCAAGCCTAGTTACTGTATTGGAATATGTTGCAGATGATTGCCAATTCGCGTTTGAATCAGTTGAGGAATTAGGACACATTCCACCAAAAGTATAGATATTCGACTCCGATGCATTGCCGTTCACCAGTATTGAAAAACTGAACCCTCCAGAGAGGAGTTGAGGTCCTGTAAGTGAGCTGGCCTTCACATCATCAGCGTTGACTGCAGTCCCTGATTCCCATGTCCCATTTCCATTTGTAGTTGTATTTGAAGGAGTGAATCTCCACAGCTCTGAATCCACCGAGGACTCACATGAGCCGGCATACACTGATATCTCTCCAGCCGACGAAATGGTGGGTGTGTATGCGGTAGAGTCATTTTTGAAGAACCCAAGATCTGGAGTAATGTCTTCGAGGGATATATTCGATGCTGAAATCGTAGATGAGATATTCAGAGAGAGGAGTTGACGGGTCGTCCCCGATCCGGACGACCCGAGGAGGATGTATGCTACTCCTCTGCTTGCGGAGAGGTTTTGAGGAACGAGAATTGTAGTCGGATTGTAGGGTAAAATTAGAGAGTCGACAGAATTGATGATGAATACAAGTAGTACCCAGAAAGCTGGTAATACTTGCATCTTCATCTTCATCTTGTCAGTTGGTTGCGAAGGAGAGTCGGAGAGCACACTGCTTTTCTAGGGTCCACAACACTCAATCACTTCATATCCTCATGATCAATTGTTAAGGATGGTCGTTGTCGGCAGATTGTGTAGAATGCTTCTTCTCACAACGACTCCCTCCGATCAAACATCTAGAGCGCGATGATCCTCTTTTCTTTTGCGTGTAGTGTAAGGTTCCACCCCGCCTAGTCAACGGTTTGAAGGTGATGGTAAGGATATAAAAGAAACGCAGAGGCCAGAAGGCAGACCATGTGAAGAATATGCGCGAGCAACGTTGCCTACTCGAGTAAGATCTGCGCAATGCCATGTAACGACTAATCGCTGAGGATATAGCGGTGGCATGGTGGCTTATCCAATTGTTGATATCGAAATATCCAGACCGTTGCTACGGTGACGAGGGCCTAGACGCGCCACTTCTGTGCGACGACAACAAACCTCGCCTCTTGTTCCGCACATATCCTCAATCTTGATTGAAGTCATTGCTCAATCTGTGTCGCTGGACTTGCGTATTTGGTTTTGCTATTTATTCGATTGAAGGTTGGAGTCCTTCTAGCCTCGTGTTTGCTACGTGTAAATCGTGTAGGCATGCATGTGGACTATTTCGATCTACGGAGGTACAGATCTTGTCCTAATGCCCCTAACAAAGCTGCACGTCAACGGGCCTCGGCCAAGTGCGAGCTCGGGCCAGGTTGAGTGTGGGGATCAACCAATCGTCATCGAAGCATCCGAGGATAACTATTTGGAGCAACTTCCCCATTTCAGGTGGCATTCTTGAAGTTCCAATTATTTTATTTGAATGTCCCTGAAGATATAAATTATCTATATAGACTATTGGCTAATTAACTGCATAAATATCTTGAAAAGCTTTATTACTCAATAATACTCTTGATCTTCCATATATGTATATTTACACCTCAACGAGCCTCACAGCATGCCAGCACTAGTCCTCCACCTCCTCACACTCTCCGTGCCCCTCAATTCATTCCTTCAAACCCTCATAACCACAGATCTGAACCCCGTCACAGTCGCCAAACCTCACCGATGGATAATCCGTCCAACTTCGATCTCAACTGCTCTCCTCACTAAGGACTGGGACCTTCTCCTAATCCTTCCAACCTCAGATACAAGCCTTCCTTCAAAGCTCAAACCGTTCATAACAGCACAATGGACTATCACCTTTGGCATGCCTTCCGCCCTTTTCAAAGATTACGCTAGCAAGAATGCCCGGCTGCAACACCCAGAGCCAGGTGATGTCCCGCCGCTGACAGGATCCCTTGACGAAGGGAAACGATTAATAGCAGACTCAGCTCAAAAATTGGAGCTTGATCCTGAGTTATTGAAATGGATTGAATCATTTTCTCCAGAGGGAGGCGAAGGCCACGGCAAAGCAATGAGTATGCTAAACCTCCTGGCCTTCAAAGACGACATGCATGAAAGCTACCTCCGTTACGGAAAGGCTTTCGCAGAGAGTGCTGGAAGTCGAAGAGGTGGTCTAGCAAAGATTGTTGGCAAGGTGATTAATGTGATTGGTTTTGGTGAGAGTGGAGAGAAGGAATGGGATGAGATGACGCTGGCGCATTATCCCTCTATCTGGCATTTTGCAGATATGCTTGCTAGTGAGGATTATCAAGAGGCGAACAAGAAGCATAGAGTACCTGCACTCAAAGATACGTTTATTTTGTGTACAACTGAGGTAGACTTCCCAGTTCCGGGGGAGAAGGCTAGGTTGTAGATTCTCAACATGCAAAAGTTTTCGATATCAAAGTCTCGTCCGTGTCTCCTCAGTGACGTGATCGTTTGGATTGAATTTTAAGTTGCCTTGACATCATGGAAAAACAGTCAGATTAAGAACACGATTGTAGTCCGCTTGAACATAGGTGATGACGAGTACGGAGTACAATTCCGTTAATTAGATATTTCCTTGCGGAGTTTTGGCCTTCTTAATTAATTGCATACTCTCTGCCTTTAAAATTAGAGGCGTTTAGTACAGTTAAAAGAAGTCAAAACGGGGTGTTTTCAGGATAAATTTTCGATTTTTGTAGAGACCTTATGGAGCATATAAATGACCATAAACTAAAATAGGAGCAAAAATAGGAGCACTTGCGGATAGATGAATAGCGCTTGCAACAATGGCGGGGTGGCACGGGTGGGTCTTCATGTTGCCCTTATCTAAGCGAGTGGATTGCTTATGTAATAATTTGACCACGCACAAAATATTTCGATCGGAAAATTCCAAACCACAACCCCAACGATAAACGTCGTCACGAACCATTGACCGTCTTCACGTTACCGCAGCATCTCTCATTGCCGAGTCTTGACGGTCATCATAATGTCTCATCAAAAGCCAGAGAAAGAACTTGGCGAGCAGCCTGTTCGTATACCCTTTTGACAACTTTTATCCCAGACTAACCAGTCGCAGAAAGTTCACCGCATCAGAATCACCCTCACCGGCCGTAACGTTCAGTCTCTCGAGAAGGTCTGTCGCGAGCTCAAGGAGCGTGCTCAATCCAAGGGTCTTACCCTGAAGGGGCCTGTCCGTCTTCCGGTATGCGATTCACCTTCCGCTCATGATCTACCACCTCTGACCTTGATAGACACAAAACCTGAAAATTACCACGCGTAAGACGCCTTGTGGTGAGGGTAGCAAGACCTGGGATACTTTTGAGCTCCGGATTCATAAACGGTTGATTGAGTATGGATCCCTGCTCTCTGTTGCTTTACTCGGGTGCTGATATGATTCTAGCCTCCACGCTCCTACTGAGGTGGTCAAATCCGTCATTGTCAATAGTAAGCTGTCGCATGCTACCTACCTGTATTATTTCTAACAGTTAATAGTCGAGGCCGGTGTTGAGGTTGAGGTGACCATCGCGGCTTAAGTGCCGTCTTGTGTTGCCGGTTCAATATTGAAGATGCTGGGCGGAGTGTCTGGACAGAGGCGACGATAAACGTCGGCCATTGCTTTCTATGTCAAAGAGGACAAACGAGTGGGACTAGATCATTGAAACTGGGAACAATTCGATCTGTCATTCTAGACAAGAACTATCTGCCAGATAAACTTTGGACTGCACCCAACGGCTCCTCCCTACCTGCTCAGAAAATGAAGGAATAATTGGTCCTCCGTGAAGTTACCTAGCCGCCATAAGTGATGAGCCCGGCCCCAAAATTACTGATCTTGATTCGTTGCTATCAATACAGACAGTAGTCTTGATGATGCTGTCCCACCGTAAGATACTGGTAATAATAGTAGTACTCCAACTCTCACGTAAAACCGGACAAGCAAAGTACTGCATAACTTCCAAAATCTATTAGCACAACCCTCGTGAGCCTGTCGAACCAATAAAACCAGAGCCCATAAGAAATCTTGAGCTTGTCTCAAAACCCACATGTGGGAGATCCGGAGAATTTCCAACTATTAACTTCCATGACTTCTAAGGAGTCCATCATTCTGAGCCCAATATTCAGTGCTAGTCATGCCTAGCGACTGACTTGAAACCGCCCAGGCTGATATTAGAAACGGAGTAGTTTATAGTGAATATCTATAAACACCACGCTTATGCAGCAAAATAACTCCCGAATTGTCCTCTATAGAAGGAGACGTCATACTCCTGGGCTGCTAGTAAAGATGGCATTCGAGCCGACACAACTTTCTCATTAACCCTCCAGCATCCACCTAGACAAAATCATCAAACTCTCTTTCAATATCCGCCTCCTTAATACTTCTTCGTGCTTTGACCATCTCAATAATTTTCTCATTACTGTGACAATCAATCCCCAATTCCAGTCCCCTCCTCACAATCCACCCACTAATAAAATCGATTTCCGTTTCCCTCCCGGCATTGACATCCTGTAGCATAGAACTTGTATTCTTGGCTGTCTTCTCCGCGACATCGAATACAACCTTTGCTAAGCGTGCAGGAGAGAATCGTTCCTCGGTACCTTTAGTGGCAAGCTGAAGCTGCTGGACTTCAGGCAAGGAGCTGATGACATGGGATGTTTCGGAGAGGAGGAGACGCATCAGGCGGGTAATAGGAGCTGACTTGAAGAGTTCTCCATTTTTAACCCTGAAGAGCGCTGTAAGGGGGTTCATCATAGCATTCACAACTAACTTTTCTAGCTGAAGTTGGAATAGCTCATCTGGTGAGACTACTTTTGCCGATAGGAGTGGAGATTCGATGATTTTCCTGACGAGATATGAAGAGGCGGCTTCACTATCAGGACGGTCCATTGAAGATAGGATGTTACCTAGTGACACTGTGCCAAACCCCGCGTGGACGGAAGAAAATGGCTTGGTGGAGTATACACCGTGAGAGTTCACGCTGGTCAGGTACCGCGGTCTAGTATTTTGGTCTGGAAATACTTTAGAGCTGACATCATCTATGGTGCCCATTCCATTCTGTGTGAATAGGACCTCAGATTTGCTTGTCAGTCTATCCTTAACAGACGCAATAGCTGAAGCGGTATGAGTAGCTTTTGTAGCCAGTATGAGATGCTCGATATGCTCTCCGGAAGAAGTCGATGCCGAAATGCCACCTTTGTCCATTGGCTGTATAACTTCCACATCATACACTCCTTCCGTGTTAGAAGCTCCATCTGTGATGATCTCAATCGTTTCACCAGCACTTTCCCATTCTTGGAGGAGTGAAGGTCGATGAAACAAGATGGTGATTGGCGGGGGATTTGGCTGGTTTGCTAGGGCGTGAGCGAAGAGCTTTCCAATGTTTCCTATCCCTAGGATGTGTATTCTCTTTGTAGGGTCATGATCCGTGGTATGCTCAGATTGGCTCGCCTTCGGCTCATACTCAGCTGCGGTCATAGATATTCTTCGGAACTGGTGCAGCGGCAGATGATGTTTTAGGGGTAGTTTTAATTTCAATAGTGTCCTAGAGGATATCCTCCTTTCAAGCAGCATGAAGCCACTCATAAACAGCTAATTGAAGTTATTAAAAGCTAAATTAGATGGCCAATCAATAAATATAAAGAACTTAAAGAAATGACACTCGCGTCCGAGTTCTTGTAGTGCAAGGTTCATGGGGTGGGGACTACGGGTAAAGAACGGTTAACATGGATATCTACGCCGTAGCCAACCGGAATTACAGGGATTACAGGGTACTGCAAGCAAACAAAGCATACTACAACACCTGAACTTGCTGTTGAAACCTCCTATCTACACAAATAAAATGGCCAACTACCTGTTAACTTAGTGCTGTTGATTTTAGCATAGCCAGGGCCACTGCAGCAGTGGGTACATAGCGATTCCACAATAATCTTCCAGTTACAATAGTATTCAACTTATGATGGGTTGGAAAGACCACTAAGCATGGTACAAAATATGTTAACAGAGTATCTTCTATTGTAAGCTTCAAAAAGATTTGCTTAGAAAATTCTTCACTTTTCTTTCCTTATATAAACCATCGTGAAAATGAGATAGTTATTGACTACTTATGTGCTTGTAAAGTCTTAATGTGCTGTACTGTAATATGTTTTTAATCATGTATTAGAATGCCAGGCAGGCGAGATATGAGGCTTCTCTTTAGTCTTCAATCAAGATGCTCGATTTATTTCAGATTCTACGTCTAAATAAATGAGCTCTAAAAATTGTGCCCGCGTCAAGCAAAGTTCAACCAATATATATTTCAATAAATAACTATACAGTCCATACGATCGAGATCGGGCCAGTATAAGGAAGTAAAATAGCCCCGATTACATCATTTGAACTAAACATCAGAGAACCGGCCAGTATAAGGAAATAGAATAACTCTGACTTACATCATTTGAACTTGATATACTTAATATGAGTAGGATAACCTCCACTTATAATTAAATTATGGGCATTCTTTTAACTCTACGTTTTTGGTGGACCAACCTTAGAAAATAAAAATATATATTGAGAATTCCCAGACCTGGGATTCGAACCCAGAACGCCGCCCCCGTAGGGCCTAGACAATGCCTCATCGGCAAGGCTAGGTGTCACCGGCAATGTTACCAATTACACCAATCCGGGTGTTTTTATGGAAAGTTATTTGCTATTATAAATCTACGTATATCCTCAGTCTAACCGTTAATTATTCTATCTATTGCGTATCCCGCACGTGACCCATTAAATCCCTTCTACCTGTGATTAGTAAAGTTGTAAGTTAATTTTTAAAAGTAAAAGTAACCGTGTAAATAACAATATACAAGTTTAAAGTAAGTAGCAAGTTCTTGAGGTGACTTGCTCTTAAGGAACAAGTTTACCTTTGTACACTTTAACTCTTCTACTAGGTCCATGTGATATTACCCCTTGTCCACTACAAGCATAACCACCAAAACATTTTGACAGCAATATAATACGTTTGCTACCAACCAGTGCTATATATTGTATACTCATTTATAATATCTGATGTCGTATGCGTATAATTTGCTCTTTGCCAAGTAATGACTCTATATAAAAGATAATCATAAAAGTGGAATCTAAAAGCTATTCATTCCCACTAAAAGCCTAATTTTGCTGAACACATGTTAGGTTAATTCCAAAAATAAATATCAAAGATTCTCTTCTGTAATAAAACAGAGCTAAAAAAAGTAAGGGAACGTCAAGTGCGTGATGCGAGATTCGAACTCGCGTCTTCTGCTCATCAAGAGATATTTGGGTGGCAGATAAGTTATACCACTACTATAATCACGCATCTGAGTCTTGAGACCAAAAGGCCATTTGACTGGATTGATAAATTTGTGTCTTATTTTCATATTTGAAGCTTTGTTTGTTTGCAGATTTTTCTTTTCGTAGCCTTGTGCAAGTAACCGTAGAGCCTTGCCAGCCTTGCATGTTTTGACCCCACTAGCGAAGAAGTGGGTTTTTGGCGGGGCAGTTAGAAGGCTGAACACCAAAATTCGTCATTTCTAACCTCCCAACATAGATGGCAAAGATGTTACGAGACGATGAGAACTTCCCGCCACATTTGGACGAGTATATAATATCTACTGATATTGAGGAAGATGGAAACACGCAATTATCCAACAGGGTTTATCGCAATGATGAGTTGGATGATGTATTCGGCTCAGCCCCTCCATCTCCTTCAGCCGTTGATTTCGAACATCAGCACTATCCGGATGGTTTGCACTCATCACATAGAATTGGAAATTTGGAGCCATCTGATATTCCAAGGTTAAAGGAGAAGCATGAGACCGAGGGCTATAGAGATGGAGTTACAACTGGGAAGGCAACAACTGTGCAAGCCGGATTCGACGAAGGCTATTCACTTGGTGCTGTGCTGGGCTTGAAGATTGGAAAGATATTAGGACTTCTCGAGGGTTTATGGAGCGCGGTATCTTCAGCTACCAAAACAAATGGCAATTCAGACCATAGAGCGGCTCAAATTGACTGGATAACTGAAGAGCGGCGGTTATCACGACTCTTGGGGGAAGCGAGGCAAGAGTTGAAAACAGAGAGTGTTTTTGGAAAAGAATGGTGGGGAGAAGATGGAATCTGGAAGTTCAAAGTCAGAGGAGAAGGCAAAGATGGAAAAGAAGTACTCTTTCCCGATGTAGCGGCCTCGCATCCTTTGGTGGCTAAGTGGGAAGCAATTCTATCACAAGAGGTACAGAAGTGGAACCTAGACCTGAAGCTGATGGAGGGAGAACAAGATGAAGAGAGACAGAACTTACCAGAGAAGACCGTGGAGCAGCCAACTATAGCTGGAATTGCGACTAAGCAGGAGTTGAGCTGGTGATGTTAGCGAGGATACTGCCAACACACCATCACAATTGTTATATTCAAGCAGCCAATACAGAGAGCTGTCCCCAAAGCTCAAAAGCGCAGGTATCACCGCTTCCAACGGCGAGAACAAGGATGACACAATCCTTTCAGATGGTCACACAAGATCTAGAAGGTGAACCTCTATTAAAGCCGTACAACCAGGAAGATTGTATACCAATCTGATGAACAGGAGGTTACAGGGGAAACCTCTCGGATGTCACTACCGACGTTAAACAAAATCTGTGAGCTACATGGATAGCTTGTAGAACCATCAGATCTGAGATCTTAGATGTTCTTCATGACTTATTCAAAATGATCGATATAAGACTTACATCCTAGTTTCTAAGGATATATATTCATGCTACTCTTGTGTCATCGAACGAGAATCATAAGATTATAGTATTCACGATACATTCATATTCTTAATAAACACTGCATATAATCTAGATCATCTTCTCCCATATACAATGAGCACTTTAGAATTCCCCAACAAAAATCTTCTATACATAATAACACCAGTTAAATTCCCATTATTTATATATACTTCCCTCAAGGTGGTGTGATTGAACATAAATAAAAAGTCAAAGATATAAGACCCCTCATATATATATATATATGAAATAAAGTATAATACAAGTCCATTATAACTCCAATTTATGATTACACACAACGTGACAGGAAATCAACTGAACGTGAAACAAACAAAACGTTACCTAGACTCAATCCCTACTATGCACGATCCCGTTTAGCTAGTAGCTTAATCTGTCCGTAGCCGTGGCTCTGTTGCCTTTTTCCTTTCTTTCAGGGGGACGTATCATGTTCTATCTAACAAAAATCCATCTCCTAAATTGAGATTGATCTCGATCTAAGGTTAGAAGAACCGGGGAAAGTGAAAAGGTTTTGGAGGGGGGTATTATTTAGGTCTATATTTCGTATTGTACATATGTCATGTAGAATATTTAGAAAGAAGCATTTTCGTTTTATTTTATCAAAATTTCGGAGGTATAATTAAGAAACTTCAACTATAATTACTGTTACTGGAGCCTGCAATATCTGTTGTCAGTATTTGAAAGAAGTGGGAAGTAACTCTGGGTACTTCCTTAGAAAGCCTCTTATGGCAATATATTGACCAGAAGACTAAAACCCATCAGTATTATTTAATCTATCTTTTCTTATCCCACGTCCCCTTTTTCACCTCTAGAATAAATATTTCCCTCTCAAATAAGTATAGGAACGATGAATGTGGATATTCTGTCTCTGCTTCTGCCTCTGAGTATCTTCTTGGCTTCGGCAAATATTATGCTAGCCAGAGATGTCTCTGCTCCTAGGGAGGATGGATTATGTGGAGTTGTAAGTTTTCTCTGTTTCCAGGCAGTGGAATGCATACCTAAATTTCATAGGATTACGACGATGCTACATGTGACCCTAATGATCCTTTTGGTGGATGTTGTTCGGCAGGTGGGTATGTTCCCCCTGGAGCTGCTTGTTTCTCTGGGTCTATATTACTGACTACTTACATAGATTCTGTGGTGATACTCCTGATCACTGCCTTCTCTCCCATGGATGTCAAAGTGGTTGCAAAGATGGACCAGAAGAAAGCAATACTCAGGAGTCCGGTATTAACCACAGTGCGTCTACCATGCCAACTGGATCAACCAACACAGCGGCCGTGACAAGAGATGGTAAATGCGGTTCATCTAATGGCAATACTGTATGTGGTAACTGGCACAATGGCAACTGTTGTTCCATCGATGGTTTCTGGTAAGTAAGACTCGATCCTTCATAGCGTATATTTCACGTTCCAAAGACATCTAGCGGCAATTCAACATCCCACTGCGGTCCCGGCTGTCAATCTGGCAACTGCGTCAACACGCCAGCGGAGGATGCCCCAGGACCAAGTGCAGCACCAGCACCAGCTATTCCCAATGCCGGCTCATTTTCCATAGTCGGTCAGTCAGGAGTCCCGGCTATGCATGCGGCTCTCTTGCCAAACGGACGAGTTATGTTCCTCGACAAGCTCGAGAATTACACTCAGCTTCGCACCCCCGATGGCTATTACGCCATGTCAGCGGAATACGATCCTGTCACCAATATACCCTTTCCACTGGCCTACTCGACGAATGCGTTCTGCACAGGTGGGGCATTCCTAGCAAACGGAACGGTGATCTCTGTTGGAGGAAATGCTCCTTTGACATGGCTCGATCCAAATATTGGTGATGGGTTCAAGGCTATTCGCTACCTCAGCCGCTCAGCAACAGACCCGAAGCTGGACGGTCAGAGCTGGATGGAGCCAGGTAACAAGCTCGCCAGTCCGCGCTGGTATGCCACAGCACAGATGATACCGGATGGTAGAATCTTCGTTGCTTCAGGCAGCCTTAACGGCCTCGATCCAACCAATCCGGCAAATAATAACCCGACTTATGAGATTTTAAGTGCAGAGGGGATTTCCCAAGGCGAAAGTATTCCGATGGATATTCTCATCAAGAACCAACCATACTACATGTGCCCATTCGTGCATCTTCTCAACGACGGCTCGCTTTTCATCTTTGCTTCAAAATCATCCGAGGTCTTTGATCTGGACACCAATACCACCATCAAGTCACTTCCAGATCTGCCAGGGGATTACCGTACCTACCCAAATGCCGGTGGCAGTGTTCTCCTACCATTGTCGAGTGCGAACAACTGGTCGCCCGACATCATTATCTGCGGTGGAGGTGCCTACCAAGACATCACCAGCCCTACTGACCCTTCCTGCGGCCGAATCCAACCGCTTTCCGCAAACCCAACTTGGGAGATGGATGCCATGCCTGAAGGACGTGGTATGGTCGAAGGCACACTGTTGCCGGATGGAACAGTTATCTGGCTCAACGGTGGCCAGAAGGGAGCAGAAGGATTTGGGCTCATGACTGATCCGACGTTGGAAGCGCTCCATTATGATCCCGCTGCGCCTCTAGGAAAGAGATGGAGCAGGCTTGCCAGCTCAACCATTCCACGACTGTACCATTCCATTGCACTACTCTTACCCGATGGTAAGATCATGGTGGCAGGATCGAACCCAAATGAGATGCCCATTCTCACGGCGGACGCGGCACATCCATTCATCACGGAATTTCGAGTCGAGACTTTCACTCCGCCATACCTCAGTGGGGACCACGCCAACAGAAGATCAACGGACATGACTCTGCCCATCGAGGTGATTGAAGCGAACGGGATGGTGTTCCATATCTCATTCACGGTGCCGGAGGGTGCCGAGAGGGTCCAGGCTGTGCTGCATCACGGCGGGTTTGTCACGCATAGCTTGCACATGGGACAGAGGATGTTGGAGTTGGATATCTCGAATTGGACGCCGGGCGTAACGCGCCAGGAGATAGCTGTGAGCGCTCCACCGAATAACAATGTGGCACCACCGGGACCCTACATGTTTTTCGTGGTTGTGGACGGTATTCCCTCGGTGGGGAAGATGGTCATGGTTGCTTGAGTGGGGAGAGGAGAGAGGTGGAGAGAGTGTGAGAATAAGGTGGATGTTTTTTTCCCTCTCAGGCGAAGCAAGCAGAAAGGCATGAATTTATTAATTAGGGAAAAGGACATATGATCGATCCACGGCCACAGGAGGGGTTAATAACAGGGAAGACTTCAAACGGGAGATGTGCGCATGTGAGCGGTGGTTGGGTTGTTTTTCAATTGAAGCATACGATGCATCAAGTCATAGCCACGTCTTAAGAGTCAATGTTTGTTGTACAGTACAGTACATTGCATTTGCATCCCAGGTTCAAGCACAGCCTCATAGTAATCATATGTACTCGGTACCCCCGTAGTCGATGTACACAGTAACTTAGAATTCACCGCTGACTTGAACTGACTAAGCCGACGAGGCTGAAGCATCCCCCGCCAAAACTCTCTCTTTTCCCCTGGCCGGGCGCAGATCCGCGGAACCTTTTTTTTTTCTCTTTTTTTTGGCGTCCATAGGGCAGCAGTTGGCAGTTGGCAGCTGGCAGCTGGAAACTATAATTAAGTGCTGACTTCGTTAATTCTTTCAATTCCTTGGCTGCGCACGTCAGTCCGTCAGACTTCATCATCGCCGAGGGGTTGGTTGGAAAGAAGCTTCCTTCTCGACATTCATTCATTGATCTCACCGTCACCCAATTGACTCGATCTCTTCTCTCTCCCGATCATGTCCCTTGTCAATGTCAGAAAACGGCAACTGGTCGTGCTAATTCCCAGCGAAAAAGAGAGAGAAAGAAAGAACAAGAGACCTGTCGGACAGGAACGAGATGGATTGCGTCTCCTCCCAGCTCTGGCGGCTGCGTCTCTGGGGGTTGCAAAACGTTTGGGGCGGCTGCGGCAGGGGGTGCGGCGATGCGCTGGACGCCCGCTGCAAGCCCTCTTCTTCTCCCCGCCCATACGAAACCCTTCAACATGACCAGCCCCCTCTYCTCGACTCTCTCTCTCTCTCTTGACCTTGACCTTTCTACTTCTAGACAGGAGAAAGCTTTCTCTCAGCCGCAGAAACCGTTGCAAAACTCCTTGTTGATTTAGCTCTTTCTATCTCTCTCTCTTCCTCTTTGATTCTTTTTCTTTTTCTTCTGCTTCTCCTCTTTCTCTCGCTATACACACACACATACAAATATACACAGCACATATACTTGCAGCTGCACCACTCCAATTAAGTCAAGTCAGCTAGTAACTCACCATCCCATTTCCACACCATGTCCCTTGATCCCCGCGATTCACGTGTCCGGGGCCGCTCCAAGTCGCCCGGCCGTCGCGACGAACGCGATCGCTCCCGTTCGCGAGTCGACGAACATATCGAGGAACGCCGCACCGTACAAGCTCCACCACCTGCGCGTCCTCGCTACGATGACTACGACGATGATGACTCCACTTCTTCCGACTCGGACGACTCGCGCAATCGTCGTCCGCGAGGATATCAGTATGAAGAAGACAGAAAGACCACCAAGGTCGTGACCGCCGATCCTCGAGATTGGGACAGATATCGGGACAAAGATCGCGATCCACGATACGGGCTGAGCTCCAAGTACAGTCCTGACTCACCGCAAAAGGGCCATATCCCGGGCGCATTTGACGAGGAGGACGAGGAAGACGTGAAAATCAAGTACTCAAGTCAGAAGGTCGAAAATGACGCGAAGGGTCGATACTATGATCGGAAAGAGGAGGATATAAAGCTTCGGTATTCGGACAAGAGTGGTAAGGACTATCATGCTGAAGCAGGGTACATCAAGAATGGCGCACACAGCCCGCCTAAGCGTGGCGCGAGGTATTCTCAGACGGACGTGTACAAGTATGCGGAACGGACCGACCCTAGAGACCATGACAGGGATTGGGACGAGAAGGAAAGAGAGCGAGAAAGAAAGGGAGAAGAGTATGATAAGGAACTTGATAGGCAATTGGAGAAAGAAAGAAAGGAGAAGGAAGAGAGAGACAAGAGAGAGAAAGAGGCTCGACGACACGAGAAGGAGAACCATGGAAGGAAACGCGGCGCCTCCTTCAACATGACAGCTGGCCATACCAGCATTGCGGCTGGAATTAACATCTCCCATGATCAGAAGTCGCAGTACGCCCGACCTCCACCTTCGGGGCCAGAGTATCCCCAGGGATCATCGTATGCCGAGGTCAAGCAATGGGAGTACGCACAAACAGATGAGAAGATCAAATATAACACGCGCCCGGAGATATCAGGGTACCCTCCGCATTCTGCAGGACCCTATCCGTACCCCACAGGTCATGGTCGTGACGATTCCCGTCACAGCGGTGGGTCGCCATACGATTCACCACGGACATCGAAATCCCAGATTGTCACCGTTGCACCTGGCTCCCGCCGCCGGGAATCTCCCCCAAATGCTGGTGGAGGTGGCCTCTCACTGAGACCGCATTCTCTTTCTGTATCAACAGGTCATCACGGCGGCGCCCAGCTAAGTCTCGCCAGTGCTCCCGGTTCGCCCCTGCTGGAAGCCTACCACGGAACATACCAGTCCATCTCCCCGATGCCCTCACCCCTCCTAATCGCCAACTCGTCCCACTCAGACCTCAACATTGTCGAAACGATTCCACCTCTTGATGAAGATGACATTCGTGCAGACCGTAAAGCACGGCGCACGGCACGGTTCCACGATCCAACTGAAGAAGCCGCCATCTTAGCTAAGGCCCTCAGAGGCGAGAGGCATGCACCAGACACACAACCACTCATAGAAATCCTACCAGGCCTAACTCACGAACAAGTCATGGATCTACGCGTAGAGTATAAGAAGATTGTCAAGACGGGTAGCGAAAAGAAGGGAGTGAACATTGCAAAACACATCAAGATGCGATTGAAGGAGGAAGATCCGAATCTCATGAAGGCCTGCTATGCATGTGCTTTAGGGCGATGGGAAAGCGAGGCTTATTGGGCGAATTTCTGGTACCAGGGCGAGAAATCGCGTCGTGAGCTCCTTATCGAATCTCTCATGGGTCGCTCGAACCGGGAAATCCGAGAGATTAAAGACGGCTTCAGCGACAAGAAGTACAGCGACAGTCTGACGAAGTGTATGAAGACCGAGCTCAAGGAAGATAAGTTCAAAAAGGCTGTGTTACTAGTCCTGGAGGAGAGAAGGATGGAGGAGCCGAGACCTGGACATGGGTTGGATAGGGACCTCATTGAAGATGATATTAGGGATTTGCATAAGGCTGTTAGGAGTGAGAAGGGTGGCGAGACAGCGATGATTAATATCATTGTGGTTAGGAGCGACTCTCATTTGAAAGAGGTCTTGAGACTGTATGACAGTACATACAAGACGAATTTCGCGCGGGAGATGCTAAAGAAGAGTGGAAACCTGGTGGTAAGTTCTCACTTTTTCCCTCTTCTTCCTACAAACGCTTCCAATTGATCCCATAAAATTTTCCCTTTTTTCTTCCTTTATTATTTTCATAAATAAAACATGCTAACACTTTTATCTACTCTCAGGGCGAACTCCTAGCACACATCCTAAACGGTGTAATCAACAAACCCGTTCGCGACGCCCTCCTCATTCACCACGCCCTCTCCCTCTCCAAATCAGACTCCCTCCGTACCGAGCTCCTCATCTCGCGTCTCGTCCGCTACCACTGGGACCGCCCACACATGGAGGCCGTAAAGCGTGAGTACCGCAACCGATACGGCATCGAGATGCAGCAGGCCGTTGCGGAAGGTACGCGGGGTGATTGGGGCCACTTCTGCGAGATGTTGTGCGTTCGACGGATGAGTGATGAGGTGCGAAGAGTGGAGAGGATTGAAAGGGTTGAGGAGTATAGGGTTTCGTCGTCACGGCATTGATTGGTTTATTGATGACAGTTTAAACTTTGTTTTGAAGATTAAAATCGGCATTTTTTTTTCATTCCGATTATTTGGTTTTGATGACACATTGACAATTGGCATGATATGAGATGAGATGAGATGAGAACTGTACCCAGAATGTTTACAAGGCGTGATGCATATCTTGCTTTTTATGTTTGGGTTTATATTTTGTGAACNTTTTTATGGTATGGTAGTGATATCATGGGGGGGGGATATTGTATAGTTTGTTGGATAAGGATAATTGGGGCTCTTACTCAATATATCATCGATGTTTGAATGATTTCCGTGGTTAAAGTGTCTCTTGCATCTGTATTTTTGTGAGTCTAGATGGATAAACTTGGGGATTGGTTAGGATGTTGAATCTGTAGGATGGAGAAATGAAATTTATATTTGTCTACTATGCATACACGCACACTCATATATGTATACAACTCATAGAGACAAGACGCAAGGAATAAAGTGATATAATTAATCCCTCTTTTAAATACCATAACCCCCCCAAACCAAACCCAAAAAACAAACCCCCTCTTAACTACATAATATAATATATATCAAAGCCAAAAAAACCCCTCTCTAATAATCATCCCACTGCCTCCTAATAATCGGCCGCGCCGGATCCCACGGCCCATGAATCTCATTCTTATACTTCTGCAACCCAATCAACCACCAACTACACCCGCCCATCGCCAACGCAGCCACCAACGCTCCCAGCAACGCTCCCAACAACCCGCTCTTCCAAGGCCAACTACACACCGCCCCTTCACCAGTCCCGTCGCTAATACTACTACCACCACTACTACTACCATTATTACAATGACTAAGCGCTAACCCTACTCCCCCCCCSGGCGCCGAGGACGAGGATTCCAGTGAGGATGACATGTCCGCGCCAACTCCGCTGTCGCGCGTATTTCCTGAACACAGGAAACAGGCCGAAGACCTCGATGCTGAAGAGCATGAGGCTGAAGACCTGGCCGGTGCKGGGGAGGCGGCTTAGCTGGGGGGCGGATGTGTTGAATTGTGTGGATGCCAGCAGCCCAGTGTAGCCTAAGGAGTCCAGTAGCCAAGTACCTGGCCAAGTAGCTCAGCACAGGGACAGAACAGGACGGACAGACAGACAGACTGGCAGGCGGCCGGCAGGGAAGGGCGCTGCAGTGCAGGTGCAGGTGCAGGCGCAGTGAGCAGAGTCCTGTAACAGCGAACAAGGCACCCAGCAGCAGAACACACACAAATTGACTGGTTACTGTACACTGTATCACCACCCTCATCACCACGACCACCCACCATGACCACCACAAAACTACCAACTACCACCTCCTCGCGTGCCGGAAGCAGCACCAAAGCACCAGCGCCCAGGGCCTGGAATGCTGCAGCCGCCCACAAAGCGAATAGCTTGAATGCGTTCTGGTCTTGGGAAAGGGCTCCGCAAATCCAACAATCCATACGCCCTCTCTCTCACACTCACACACACACTCACACACACACAGCCAAGTAAGTAACACATTTCACCCAACTAACTGGCCTTGTCCAGTGTACCGCACCGTACCGTCCGTCGCTGCACAGGACAAACCACCACGCTGAGAAATTAAACCCGGGCTATCCACGGCTGGCATGCACGCACACCACCCCGGACCCCTTCTAGTTTGCCTGCCACGCTGCCGGCGGACCAATAATGCTGACCGCCAGGGATGCGTCCAAGGAAGTATCCGCTGCGACACGAACAGCGCGGCCCTAGCCTCCCTCCTCGTCCTTCCCCGTCCTTCCTCGTGCACCCTCGGTGGCAAGCCATCCTGGCCTCGCGACTCGACGACGACCAGCAGCTAGCAAGTTTTGATGACGGTGTGTGTGCTCACATTGTTTTAGCAGAGAGTGAGAGAGAAAAAGACAAGACATACACGGCCTCTCCGGAGGAGTACATTGCGTCGGGAAAACTGTGGATGTGTGCATGTAGATTAGGGGATAGAGGGTGTCTCTATCGAAGAATGGAAAAGGGCAGCAAGTGAGCGCCAGACGTCAGCCGATGTATGTCACTCTGCTCTCCTGTTTCCTTCTATTTCTTGTTATTCTCAACTATTGCTAATTCAACGATGACATAGGTCGTGCACCAGATCTAGCATACAAATGACAGGACAACCAAGAAACCTTTCATGCAGAAGGTTTCACGGACGCTCAAAAAAAAAATTGAAACAAGCAAATTTGTTCATTTGATGTGTTATTATTCTGCACTCTAAATGAGATTGTCCAAGCAGTTCGTCAACTGGGCACTGTACTACTCAACATATTAATACAGCAAAAACCATTAATTTCTACGGCGTCCATGCGGCTTGAGGCAGGAGGCCACGGCACGTTGTGATACAGCCCGTCTTTTGCTGCTGCTTGCTTTGCTTTGCTTGCCTTCCCACCTTCCCAACCCCCCGTCAGGATCCTCCGTCCTGCGTCATCGGCAAACTGCTTCAATTGTAATAGCTTCCCGCTCGGCCCCAGGACCGATAAAATCCGGGCTTACTGTAGTACGATATGGAATCCAAAACGTTTAAACCACGGTCGCAGCCGCCATTAAATCCTTATCTTGATTCTGATATTTCCGTGCTATTACAGTCTAGCTCCCTTCATTCTCGCCTTCTCGATAATAAAGGAATGCTGCACTGTAACAATCGCATTTGATTTTTAATTTTAATCTAAAGCGCTGCTGCCGCTGGGATGTGTGTTTTGACGTTTTGGGGTTGCTCTCGGTGTTGGGTGTTGGGTGTTTGCTGTTGGTTTGTTAGAGATCTGCATTTCCCTAGGAGTTGCTCTCCTCCTCGTCAATCTTTGGGAGTCAGCGCACATGTTCTTTTACGACGCATGTCATTGTTACTAATTTATTGGCACTCCTATACAGTTGGTTTTGACATACACTCACTTACACACTCTCGCTCACCACCCACATATAGACTTCGTACAATAGAGACACACAATTCCTTCCATGATCAACTTTCTTGAATGTATACTAGACGGAGCACCTCGGTGCTTCTCAAGTCCTTCTCCCACTATCTAGACTCCTATACTGTTGTACCGTACATTATCGCCATGCGGCCTACCTTATCCTCTCCTGTCCTGCCCTTGCTCTTACTCCATCCTTCTATCAATCCCGCGCATACTGCACCCGCAATTGGCTTAAGGGTGGCTACTGCGCCGCCATCCAAGGACCATCCCTTTGGACCAAGGCCCGCACCGCCCTTCCCTTGCCTTCCTTCCCCCGACATGGTATATCATGCATGTGCAGCACCCCCAATCAAAAGGAATCTCCGTACGGAGGTAGAAGGGCACAGATGGAGTGAAAACACCCAACAAAAATATAGTACAGTGCAAAAAAAAAAGGTAAAACCTGTACAAAATATTGNAAAAAAATGAAGAGAAAAAATCTGGTTATGACGCAGTGCATCTCAGCATGTCTCAGATCACGGAAATGAAAAAGAAATGACAATTTGACTTGTAATTTCTTCTTTTGTTCTGCCCTTCTTCTGTTTCTACACAGTACTGTACTGTACAGTACCCGTGTCCAACCAACACACTTGCCGCACAAAGTTTCTACCGCCTCGCTGCAGTCCCCCCACCTCACCAAAAAGGAAGGATAAAAGCACTTTTGGGTCATTCTTGATTGGGCGTGCCTCCAAGGTAAAATAGAACAACCCCCTTCCTTGGATCTATTCCCATATCTTCAGAAATGCGCTTGGCAAAGCCTGAATAGAAGAAATAGAAAATATAAGAGTTGAATGAAAAGAAGAACAAAAAGTGATTTTGGAAGGAGCATGGGGTCAGACCTAAAAAAAAAACCCATCTTACAATTGTGGGGCAAAGGAGAAAAAATACAAGGCGCCAAGACGTTTTACATTATTCTTTCTATTCTCTAGAAAGAATAAAATGGGGACATGCAGCTTATTCCATCGGGACTTCCATTCCACGTGCGACCTTTGTTCAGGTAGTCCTCGGATATGACACTACTGGTATTAACGGGGGATCCGGACTGTCTTCATCAGGCGGGCGTCATCAACAGTCGGATCACGGATCACGGATAACAGCATTTATTTTTACTTGGTTTGAGAGCAAGCCTGTCAAGAAAAAGGGCGGAGTACAGTATGCAGCACATCTAGACACGTTGTCATTGCTGGATTTGTGCAATGCCCATTTGGCCCCATTGCTGGAAGAGGCGAGAAAGAGGAGAGAGGAGACAGAAGCTGAGGTTCTGGGCATCGCTTCCCAGGTAGTGCAGCCAGCCCTGTGAACAACTCCACCTTACAGGGGCGATCTGAAAAAACAAAATACCCACTGAAAATAAAAGAGTTGGTGATCTTACCGTGTACTGGGCCAAACACATTCTATTCTGAGCATCTTCCATCCCATTTGAGCAGCGACAAACATGGATATTCTTACCAAGCATCGGCCCATTGGAGGTGACGTGGATAACTTATTCTGCATTTCTTCTCCTTCCACAATACTTACTTGTAATATGGCACTTCCCGCTTTTGTGGGTGTAGATTCTGTGTGCGCTCCTTGCTTGCGCAAACGCTCATCCACCACACCGTACCATAACATCCTGACCATTATCACCAAACTTTTATAGACGCATAATTACAACCATCAATCACTTCGGAAGCTCACCTGCATTTATTCACCCGAAGGAGCCAGTAAGGAAGCAATTCGGCGCCGAATACGGCGGAGGTGGTTGCAAACACGAAAAAACGAGTACTGAACAACTTGCCAAAACCCAACAATTTCACAGTCATGTCGCACACCTTCACCCAACCAGGGCGTGAATCACGCATGGGGGCGGAAACGAGAAGGATCGGCGCAGCGGGAGGACGGAAATCCCGTCAGTTTAGCCCCATGCAGAGAAACCATACAAGGGAAACTTGGATGGACCGTGTATGTACTGTCTATCCACAGTGCATGCGGTGTGTGTGGACAAAAAGGCCTGCCTGACCGCTTGCCATCCCAGAATTGCAGGAAAATATGACGACGGGCCTCACTCCCTTCCTTCCTTCAAGCCTCGCTACTCATCATCAGGAGATGTGCGCATTAGATTCGAAAGGGCCCAGACAATTAATTGTAAGACTGCGAGGGGTCCTGGCAAAATCTGTAGTAAGACCAAAGAAAGGAAGTAATCATGGATTCATATTAAAATCCACCGCTGAAGTACACGTAGGCGTAGCAATACCATATCTGTAGAAATCCGTGCGTAATTTTGGTCTATCTGATCACCTTGTCCCCTTTTTCTAATCCACCGCTGTACGGTGCTGGAAACAGAATTCTGTGCGTTGCTCCGTTGCCCTCGGTCATCTGCAGGGAAGGTGGTAAGGAAGCATCAAACAAACAGCGTTGTCGAGTACAGGTAGCCTCCGGGCGTAGCCAGACCCAGACCACAAGCATCCCTGTCCCGTCGAGGCTCCTATGTGCTGTGCTGGCAGGCGCCGCAGGCGCAGCGAAAATACTGCACTGTAATGTTCTGGGACGGTGATTGCAGAGTGCATGCATATTATATCGGGCAGATGACCTTCGCACGCGCCTGTCTCGTCCACCACTTTTGCCTTAAACGGGCGGTAGTGGATTTGTGCGATGGTGGAGGCGTGTGTATTGGGAGGGAGGGAAGCAGGCAGAGGATTACAGTGTTGAGAAGATGGGTTGGAGTGGATTTTTGCTGGCAACGGCCGCGTTGGTGCCCACGAACGGGGTGCTGCCCAGCCCGTCCGGGCCGGCAAGGGCTGATGCTAAGGGACGTCCCGAGATCACCCCACGCCTGGCTGGCGGGAATCCAGGAGGCAAATTCGAGGCAACTTGAATCCAACCATGCTGTAACGCAATCACAGGAAGTGCAGTAATTTCCCCCCCCCCCCCCCARGTTACTACCGCTGTCCTTTGATCCGGGCCTCGTCACTTGCGCTGTGGCCTCGTTGATGGTCGAATGCATAGCCTTGCATTGCATCACAGTTTATTACTGAAATTGACCGTTGGCCCCGTCCACTCGTCCATCATCCACTACAGTATCTACAGTAGTCAAGCAATTCAGATACTGGAGGCTCCACGTAGTGCAAAACACCGCGAGCGTAGACGACGAGCGGTGTGAGACAGCGTGAGGTTTTAAGGTCTCATTAATCTCCGAGAATAATTAAAATTATTCTCCGTCCTTCCTGAAGCATTCCAGACTTTTCTGATTAATGCTACCTCAAACCCCATGAAGATCGTTTGGTTTGGTTTGAGATCTGCGACATGCGACATAGTCTCAGTGCAACCGAGATAACTTTCAGAATTCCAGCTGCTATTCGCATTTTGTGCTTCTCCTTCGGAAGGCATCGAGATTCCTAGCATTAAAGTCAAAGGGGTGGTTGAAACAACTGCAGGACTTGCGAAACCAAAACCATCGCCGAGAGCAAGCAGCAGCGCGTAATGGAAGTGATTCGCAGCAATGGTTCGACAAATACAGCATTATTGCGTGTGTTTGTGACGAAAAGTATAGTTGTACCAACCAAAAAGCCAATTGGGTCGGAACGACTCTCGTGCGCATCCCTATCCCAAGGGGAATAGTGTTACGCACTTTGCAGCGGAAAGATGATGCAAGAAAACCAAGAGCTACGAATGCAATGTGGCCTGATGCATACAAAAATATTGAATGACAAGCCCATAGGAAATTCCGTGTGACAAACGAGCTCATTACTGTACTGTATTATGCCTCCCAGGACACCGACTCCCGGATATGGGAATTTTAACGGTGAGAAGGGAAAAAAATCTAAAAGAGCTGACGAACATTTTACGCCCTGCCGATGCCCTTGGCCTAAGGGGAGAGAGAAGCGCCGGTGGCCACAGGCTGTGCCACTCATCAGCAGCGCTTTTCAGCAGAGATCAAACAACGCCGGCAGCAGCCGTTTCGGGCAGAGGCAACATACAGGTGACCCCGCGGGCAGGAGCGTCAATATCAAGCTGCATAATTCAGACAGGGCCGGCCTAGTAGTGGCTTTGCCTAATTTTTGCCTGCCCTTTTTTCCCTTCAACTTGTCGCACGCTGATGCTGATAACAATTACAGCCAAGGATATTCCTGTTGTAATTGTTGCTGCTGCTGCTCGTGTACTACTCTAATGCCATCGTTCGGCTGAGATATCGGATGCGGGAAACCCCATCATTCCTGGGCGACAGGACCCTCGTACTTAGCACAATAGACTACAAGCTATATTTAATTCGGTATTATACACCTCATGATATGTGCCCAGTAAAGATACGAAAAGGGCTGACTGAACCGGTCCGAACAAAGCACTATAAATTGTTTCATTCCGAGATGCCGAATACGCCGACCGAACACGGACCAGTGTCAAGACCGACAACGAATCTCTTCCCTACTTAACTCAAAACAAGATCGCTCGCTCTTCTTGCCACCCTCACTCATACATAGTTGTTCAAGTACGGTACACCATACAGATTGTTAATCATACGTCAGATTACTAGTTCTTATTTCCAGAATGTCGTCCAACAACGAATTAATCAGCAATCGTACTAGCTAAGCCAGCTAGCGTCATGGGGATGTCAAGCCGGCGCAGAGATCGCGGCAGAGGGGACAACATGATGCCACAACTCCCCAACTTTTGACAACGCATCTTGCATAAAGGGTCCCCTCATCTGCCACTCGCAAGAGGCATAAAGATGCTGCCGTTGGGAGGTGGAAGGGTCTTTTCTGCGACGATTTCTGAAAGGGGCCAAAGCTATCGAGCCTCCCCTTGCTCGCTGCTGCGCTACCTTGCCCGAACAACAAACTCAACGTAACAGCGTTTCGCTCAAGAGGCCCCAAGTCCGAGACCAGGCAGGAGCCGTGCGGTTGCCGACTGCACCGATGCCTCCAGAAGGCCCAGAGGGTTGCAGTTGTGAGATACCGCTGCCAGACAAAGGCACGGACGCCAGCTGGACAGTGACACTTGGGGGACCAGCACAACAGGGCCAATGACGGGACGGCTCTCAGGTTGCACACCGCCTAATTGTTCGGGGGCACCAGAGGCTAAACCGCATTTGCCGGTCACAAGACCTCAATCTCATGCGAGCACCCGCCCTAGATCCGTGTTTCTGCTGCAATGCATAACGCATTCCCGCCTCGCGCCGTAGCGGAACGGAGGGCCCCACCCATGGGACGGACATGGTATGTTTGTTCCTAAGGCAGCAACGCCAGGCCGCACATTTGTTTGTCCTACCATGCAAAGTGGAAGCCCTATCCCTACACTTTCCCGGCCGTGCGCGTAAAAGCGAAGGGGCCGCCTATTAGTCATAAGGGTGCAGTTACTCCCACCACACTGCGGGGTGGCAGTAGATCGGAGCCCAACTTAGAGGCAATCAACGGTGAGAAGGTTTGTCTGTTACGTCGTTTGTTGGTTTGTGTATGATGTATGATGGAAACTTGTAAAATACTATAGATGAATAATCATTTATAACTATTAGTAGACCAAGCTTAATCCTGACTTCCTTACTATCGGAAAATTGATTCACAACACGTAACTTTATTATGTTGTGCGATGGTGTGGTTTGCAGAGTTGCGATACAGGTTTATTAAAATTATACGTACTGCAAATGCCCAACTATTACACAGCATGAAATTAATTGCACAGATTGATCAGAAAATGAGTAAAATTTAATCAAATCATTGTCAAATTTTACAAATGCAAAACTTTGCTCCGGCTGATTTCTTGTGTGCATGAAAAAGACGACAAATATCCTTCCACCTTCTTGATCTCCTCCCGCTTTTTCCGTCTTCGACAGGAGTGAGTTGGGTAGGGTCGTAGAGATGCATATTTGAATCAAGATGCGTATTTTGTGCAACAACGCCTAGCTTACGGAATTGGACTGTAACTCATTACCTGAAATTCAACGATCGCTGAAATAGAATTATCCACTCCGTCTCGGGTATCACTCTCAGCCTCTCCCTTTCTCCCCTCCTTTCCGTTAGGGCTGACCAAGGAAACGAAGCCAAAGGAGGGGGCTATCATTCCACATCTGTTGTGTGACGTGAGCCCTGTGAGAAATGGCGCACGAAGCGAGGGGGGGAAGAACTGATCGTCGCCTGTCTATCAAAACGGATTCAGTGACTCGCATACAAAGTTGAGCCCAAATGCGGATATCGTATAAAATCAGTGGATGGCTACCTTTTCCGTACTGGCCCACTCGTACGTCATGTATGTCATGTATGTCACCGTCGCACCCTGATTTTAAGTAATAAGTGATGGTTGCGCAGTTGCTGATATCTACCGTCATGAGGCTCTTTTGCGATGTTATTTTCCTGCTTGTGCCGCCCCTCTCTAGCGCAAATATTCAACGGTCAAACAAGGAGAATGGGTGCTGCTGCCTCTCATGTTTGCAAATTCAATTAAATTCTTACGCTTAAACAACCTCCATGCAACACCGAGCAAAAATTCAATGCAAAATCGTACCATAAGAAAAGAAAAGAGGCACTNAAAAAAACTAGAACGAGTATCTGCTGCAAGGCTTGCTTAATCCGGGTGTTGTGCAGCGGGAGAGCGCCAAAAATAGTACCCGTATATGACTGTATAGCACTAAAACTTACTCGAATCCCAGGATTTGGAAGCCATGACAGGTAGCGGTTGGTCAACCTACATACTGGACCTAGATAAGTTGATGTGTATTGGATACAGTGATTTGATAATTCTTTTGGGGATGTTTGTCAAGAAAGATGGGCAAAGAATAGAATTGAGTTCGGCACAAGTCATGATGCGTCAAACAAATTACCACTTTTCCTGCCGCCCCACTTTGACACACACTGTTATCTTTCACCATGCCCTTTCTCCCGTGCTTATCCGCCGTCGACCCAAACCTCCCCCAAGGCACCCCGTAGCACGCCGTAGTTAGCAATTATTACTGTGCTGTATTGACGAAGGTGCTTCACATGGCCCCCATCTTTTTGCCGAGGTGACCAAGGGGGGACCGCCTTCTGGCCCAAAACCGTTTTGTTTGTGTAACTGTGGCTTTCTATAGACGACATCATCGTCTGGTTTAGCCCTAATTAGTCAATTTGGTCATTACTGTACTCCACTGGGTCTTGTGCATGGATCTTGGCAACAGATGGGAGGGGCACGTGTGGAGCAGAAATTTGGCTGCTGACTAAGAAGGGCGTGGCGAGAATGTGGTGAGAATACAGTAATAATATTATTGATAGAAAATGGTGACTAAGATTGAACCAGAACACGAGAAAGAAGATAAAAGAGAAAAGGACGTTTTTTCCCATAGGGGCAAATTAGGAAATCGCATTCGAACCAGTAGAAATGCTCAATTCTCTTTCTTGAGAGGTGATCTTGACTGGTTGTTCACGCCAGAGGTATTGGTGAGGCGACAAAGCACCCTTGAGAAGCTGAACAGCTGTTCCTGTTCTTCAGACGAGAGACAAATTTGCAGATAGCTGCCTCCACCCCACTGCTAACCAACTGCCACTCACCGAGTAATTGCAGTGGCCCCGCTCTCGCCGCGTTCGCAGGGCTTTGTCTGTCACATGGCAATGGAGGGCATTCAGAGGCATACCCTTAAGCGCCGCGCACAGGTCAAAACATAAGATCGGGTTCCCTTGCGATCTGGGATTGGGGCTCGGGACGGATGAGACGCCTCTTTCAGCGAGGGGTGCGCAAGCACGGGGTCGTCGAGGGTACATGTATCGAGTTTATTTTTCCCGTTTACAGTACAGTACAGTACAAAGGGGAAGGCCTGCTAGGTAAGTCGGGTTGGGTTCGGCTCGCTGCAAGCCCCACGAGCTGTGTGGAAGATGTTCTTGAGTGAGCATATCAGAAACAAGACCAAAACGGCGTGGCGAGGATGATGGAGAGAGCTAGGGAAAGGTACATTACAGTACAGTACAGTAGAAAGCTACAGGAAACAGGGAAAGAGAGAAGACCAGTTCTCTGATCATGTTCTGTCGTACAAAAACCATTGCCATAGAGAGGGGCGTGAGAGGTACGAGATCCTGAGGTGTACGGGAGGCATAAGTAGCAAAAACGTACATCCTGACCACCACCTGGTCGAGAGCAGAAGAAGGCGAGCGGCAAGGAAATGGACAGGGCAGGAAAACAAGCCACTGCCACGCTGAGCGCAGGGATGTCACTGGATCCGGGCATGGATCAGGGTCCAGCTGAATGGCTGCTGGGAACGCCTGACCGTGACTAACGGAGCCAGAGGTTAGTAACCTGTGGCCTGGGCGCCGTGGTTGGTCGCCGCGGTTGCATCGATTGCGTGCCTGGGGCTGCTCGGTCGTCTCTGGTCCGTCGTTTGCTCACCGTGGTTCGAGGGCATTTCTGCCACGTTCATTGGGCGGCGTGTTTTGCATTTCGGCGACCACGAACGGAGCGGGGTCCTGGTGTCGTCATATTTTTGGTGCTGAAGTCGGATGTACTTGCTGTAAAGATCGAAGGCAGAGGACGGTAAGGGGCGAGACTCAGAATACGAAGGAGGAAAAAACCTGGGCTGATGATGCTGGAGAGAAGGAAAGGAAGAAAAGAGACACAAATGGTGGATGCTGTGTGGCACTGGCCAAAAAAAAATGTGCTGTGCGTGCGTGCGTGCGTGTTATGTGTCTACTGTGTATGTGCCAATGTGTCGATGTCTGTATCTCCATGGGTATGTCGAATGTTGCATGCTGCTTTGGCCCCTCTTCTCGCACGCACTACTGCCGCAGCTCGACCCGATGGGAACCAACATACGGATGTGTGCCTCTGCCCGTGAATGCAGCGGGCCGAACAGCGCATGTGCGAAGTGGGCAGAAGCACTTGTGTCTGGAGTACTCCGTCGAGAGGCATAATATCGAGGGTCGGAGGGGGCCATTTTCATCTCTCTTCTAGCCTGCGCTTCCGTCTTCCCCGGAGAAGCGCATTGTTGTCAACTTGGCAAGCCCGGTCCTTCTCTTCCTCAGGAACGGAGATCTGGCTGAGATAGACGATCCTGTGGTGTAGCGATGGAGTGCTGTTGTGGAGGTTGTCGGATAGTGTTCTTGTGCAACGTGTGTTGGTGCGTTTCGAACTGTAGAGTGCTGATTGATGACTTTTGTTTTGAGGTACCTCCGTAGGGTGTTCTTGATCCGCCGCTCAAGCAAACGGCCGCTGCAGTTACAGATGGTGGCTTTCAAAAAGCTTCGAAAACATTTGGGATGCGAATTCAATTGCTTGCGTTTTTGGGGGGGTTTTGNTTTTTTTGTTTTGGTTACAATGCAGTGATCTTCGTTGTCCTAGAAGAGAAAGATGGATCAGCACCACATGCGTTGTCAACCTGTCTCATCGGATATTAAATTTATCCCAACATACGGAAAGCTGCAAGGCCATCATTTCACTACCCCATATCCTCGACTAGGGATCCTCCATCTGCAATCAGAAAATCCATCACAGTGATGTCTTTCTTAGTGGCGTCTGCATATCGGCGTTCGTCTTTCGCGACCAGTGCTTGAATACAGCCGTCTCAACATTCAGCAACGACCGACATCGAGAGACCGCTGCGCATACTTAGTGTACAGGTGAGACCGGTATATCCCAAACGAGAAAATGAGCAACATCAGAAGAGGTCGATTTTGAGACCTGTTATTGTGAGGAGTCACAAAAAGCAATAAATGGCGGATGCAATCAACAAGTTCGAGGCTGCTCAGGAATCATTGCTATTCATCAGGTTTCTACCACCACTCTGGTGTTGGGTCCGAGCTAATGCGGTGACTTGGCTGGGGGATAAGAGCGACGTCGCAGGTCACATTTGAAAGAAATATTACTATTGGGCTTTATCCGCTGCGCTCAATCCTACTCTGGAGTATTCCACAAGTCGGTCTTGAGTTTGCGTTGTCATGTATAACTTATTCGTCAATGGATTTGTGGCGAAAACGAAGAACGGTCTAGTGCTTGGGCCCCCAAAACCAAGCCATTTTATTCAAACTGTCAACTGCGTTGAAGCCTGGCTTCGACAACGCAGCTTGCTAGCATCACTCGATATTATTGCGGGACCTAGCCTCCACATCATAGCACATCACAGCGCATGGGATCATGTACTATCTTACCTTACACGTCTAGTCCTCTCTAGATAGGGTAATCCGGAGAGGAGACTCACACGGACGCGGTTGAGTGCGCGTGGCGGTGAGGTGACACAAGATATCGGATTTCCACTTCGAAGTTGATGTGCACTTCACCATCCCTTTCATCTCCTTCCTATTGCTCATGCACGACTCGGCCGAAAAAGCAAATTTTACGGTCGTAGCTCATCAGCCTGCTAATTATTCTACAATTAGTATGCCAGTCGTCGCCCCTTCTACTAAATGCAGGGATGCCAGGAGGGTAGGCTGTACGACATTCCCCGGATTTTATCTTACAACCAATATATTGTACCTTACACGAACGACAATGTATGCAGTATATCGAGCATTATTAGAGATTTTGTTTAGATGATCTGGTCTGAGCACAGGCCGAATTGCTGACATCGCCTTATTCAACACGAGTAGTTGTGTGGTAAACTTGGTCCGCCATTGACGAAGGATGCGTGCCGTGGTAGGATTCTGGTGGCTGAGTGAAACTTTTGTGGGATTGATACTTCCTCTGCAGGTTTGTCGGTTTATTCCTCATCACAGAGCCTGAGACACAAAGGTATACGCAAGCATAAGCCTGCCTGAAGGTTTAACTTATCCCTGATAATGACTTTGGCATGAAGCCTAACGAAGATCTTCCCGGATCGTGGTGAGCACCAGCTCGTCAGCAACGCCAAGAGATCTAACGATATGATGTGAGCCTTATCGCAAGGAAAACGCATAAGCAAGAACCACTTCATTGTCTGGCCTCTGGTCTGACAGGGGAAATTTTGGTTGAGAAAGATGGTAGTACATTTCTCTCAGCGGGATATAAGCGGTAAAACCCTTTTCCTTATGTACTGGGCAATCTAGTTTTTGCTACATCCGAATGCGGGAAACTCTGACCCAGTCCGGTTCTTGCAGTTTGCACTTATCTTATTGAAATGCAAAGAGAGTTCCCTAATAATGTCTCAAACCCAACGTCCAAGTCAGCATGCATATACTGGGAAGCCACTAAAGCGGTGTGCGATCGAATTTTCTGGTGGTGCTGGAAAGTTGGGCATCAAGATGATATGGGGTTTGCTGACTTTCTGGCGGTGAGGCGTACTTTTGATATGTGAACTATTATAGAACAAGAATTGCCGTGGTATTTTCCATAATCAATGCATATCAATTTCATTCAGACTGGAATATGTAGGTCTGTTCTTTGTAAGCTGGTTCTGGTCAGGCCTCCACTGTTGAACCCTCAGTAGATAGAGAGAGATAGTGGTAGTCAGAATAAAGTATTCGTCTTCTTTTTTAGGCCGTATACGTAGAATACACTTTGGGGAGTTATTCTTGAATGCAAGCTAGCATGCCTTTCCGATAATGTGTAGCTTTCGTTTACCCGTATTTCGAGACCACCTCGACTCTATCAACCTCCTGGCAGTTATGGATATATATAATGTGGAATCGACTGACGCGTTTATCATTCCAATAGCAGTGAAAGGCTGTTTAATTGAATGCAGGAGTTGCAAAAGTTGAGATAATTAGGTCGTACGATGTTAAGATAATCTGATAGATTGTTAGTCTGCGGATTGATCCTTCATTCGATGCTATGATAAAGGTCCATTCCGAAAGAGAACCAACCTAAAAGATGTTGAATGAATTTCCGATAAATTATTTCCTTGCTTATATTGTGCATGCCATTGAAACTAAAGTTGTCGTTGCCATTTCTCGTCCCACCCTGAACACCCTCTTTATCCTCTTTGTTGTCTGTCTAGGTGGATGAAACGCCTCATCGTGTATGCTTCAAAACCTAGTATTGCTGTTTACCTATATAGCTTCTGTCTCCTTGGGAGTAATCTATGATCGAGATGTTAAAATCAGGCTCCGGAAGGGTTTGAGGTTGTACTTGCAGAAGAGCAGTTTACTTCTGCAATAATCAAGATAGTGGTCCAAAGTATTGTCCAAGACGACCAGATGAACCTATGAGTAGCAATTAATCTCTATTATTTGTCGTAATCATCTTTTGCTGAACCGGTTGTATTGCGGGCGTTTGATTGATGCTACTGTATTGATTTTTGTTTACTACGGGAGCTAGATGGTTCCAGGGACGGCTGCTCCCGGTACTCTGATTCGGGCTACCTACCTTGAAACTTGAATAGATTTCGCAACTGAGGTGCTATCAACGACTTGAACTATTTTACTTCCCATGCCTACAACTTCCTGCCATGATATACAACTATGATTCTCTACAAAGGAGCACATCTGAATCAGGGATTGTGTATCTCCATGTGTTTTAGCCCAGCCCCTAATCGTCCAGCGAACATGGTGGCGAGCTTATTTGCCACCAAGTAGCTTGACTACCTCTGACTGTAGAGGGAGGTTTATAGATCATGTTTCCTATCAATAGCAAGACGCGTCTAAAGATACTGACGTTGAGATTTATGGAGAAAAGGTAGTCGTCGATCCATCTCTACTTCAACGCGTCACACAAAGGATCCTCAACGAATGCAAACAACGTCAGGACGTGCACAATTAGAAGAGGTAGATGGACTTCATATGTAAGACTCCTCTTCTGGCTCATTCATATCGCAAATTAGAGCTTCTCTCGCGTCGTCCTCGATTTATTTGCTCTGCTTTTGACTGACCATCCTCGATGTTCGCAGATCGGGATAGTTAATAATTGGAATTTTATCGAACGGAATCAGATTCGTCTTCCAACTAGGTCTAAATAATGAGTGGCAGGGATAGCTTGGATTGAGACAGACTCCATTTATAATGTTCTCTCAAATATCAGTTGACCGAGGGCCTCTCACCATCACGTCAGCAAATCTCTCCTCTTTATTCCAGCAATGCTCGATGGCCTTTTATAAGCATACCGGTGAATACTAGAATTATATCGGTATTCGAATGGATACAATTGCGATAGAATACCATCGAAAAGACGAGATACCGTCCAATTCATGACCAGACCTATCTGGGATTGGAACAGAATTGCAGACTCCTAGTCTTTAGGTTTCCGTGGCTTAAACACACTAAATATATCTCCTCACAATCGAAGCCTCTCACCCGCAATCGGCGGCCGGAATGCAACGACCCACAAGGTGCAGGATCAGAATAGAAGCTCTGCTCTGATACTCTACAATCGAACTAGTAATTACCCACTTTTGCGCCTGGGCCAACTTAACACAGTTTGGGCTTACAAGGGTGTTTCATTATTGGATATGACGATAGAACAAGATGTGAGACTGATATAATCATCTGGGCTCATTTTTAGTTCTTATCTAGGTAATACCAGCTCGAATATGGCAAAATATGCCGCCAAGTTCAAGAGTCTGGATGCTAGTCTGCGGTTCGTCAATCGTCCCGGTCAAGGGAGGTGTTCGAATATATCTCATATACAGGTAAGGATTTCCGGTATTCAAACCATTCTACTGTCCCTCTTGTTGTTGAATTGTTGAATTGTTGAGTTGGACTTCTCATGGTGTATGGAGGCTTAGCCAAATTCTCAGCCCTATAATTCCGACAGGGGTTGTGGCTACCTGCACAGGCGTTTTTGTTTCATTCGCCATTTATTTTCCGATGCTTCTACATGTCTAGCTGTTGCAGAGATCGATGGTGGCGGATTCCTTCTGGGGTAGTGGCGTTGACGCGTTCCACCTGCGAATACAAGCTTTGTTGCTATTACATAGTTCCTCGTTGCTTTTTTGTCCCCTATTACAGTAAGCCGTTAGTTGACGGTCTTCTTTTGCAAAATCCAGAGCGGTGAAGTGTCTCCTACTGGACAAGGCTTCTGAAACTAGCACAATAGATTGAAGAATGTCTCTCTATCATCCTCTGAGGAAAACTCTCCGGATAGGCACTATTAGAACGCTGTAACGACGGCCGTTCGGCTCTGGTTAGGAATCTGTTTCTCGTAGTCATTATTTTGGCCTTGCTAGATTAAATCCCCGAGCCCCAGCAGATATCGCTGATGCAGAGAAATGACTACACTTCAGTGGACAGAACCTCTTGAATAACTAGTCGTTTGTTTCTTTAATTCCTACGAAGAAAGAGGGAGCTAAACCAACATCTGCAGCTGAACTTGACTCGTGCTATCGCTTTGTTTGGTGGAAACCATAAATGTAGCGAAAGTAGAGTGATGGCCACGCTGAGACTGGGGAATCAAACCACATCTTGTGATTTGAGGTTTTATGGTGCTTCATATGTTACTCAGGTGCTTCCAATTTCAGCTTTGGGATCCTCTTGGCTTGACGGAGTACAGCAACAATTGAGAACCCCCTTTTCGGGTAGAAATATTATTAGCGAATAGCACTGTAACAGTCACGCTGGTCTCTGTCTTTNAAAAAAGTCTCTAACATTCGAGATAGATGACGTTGACTAGAAAATCGTTACTTGTTCATGTAACTCTTGTTTTCTGCTATACAAAAAACAAATATCTACTATACTGAATGGCGTTGGGGAATAAGTTTGTAAATGGTCAAAAAGTAGCCGGCGGAGAGAAGCAGGCCTTTGCTGCAGATCTACTCCAGCTATTTCTTTGGTTGGCTGCAAATTCTAGTTTAGATGCTTAGTCACGTGTACGTGCACCATGCGGGAGATGGAGGGGTAGCTACTTCCGTGGGACTCTTAACTCCGAACCGTATCAACAACGTCACCTCTGTTACTACTAACAAGACTTAGCGTGTCAATGACCTGTCATTTTCTATGGATGCTCAAAATATATATCATTAATCTCACTTATGATTATGGATCAACTTACGACGCTCCCCAATGAGGTGTTACATACTATTCTAGCGGAGGTAGATCCTAAGGACTTAGCTACGCTTTCACGCACGTCCCGAGCACTACACAATTTCATCTCAGATAACCGACTTTTGTTCAAAGATATCTATTTGAGCTATCTGGTAAGGTTGTATTAGTGTTTTAGTAAAATTCTACTCATAAATAGTAGGACGATCCGGAACTCAAGGAGGGTGCTTCCCCGTACAACTATGAAGAAGGCCTTCACTCCCTAGTTAAATTACAGCAATATTGCGGTTATGACCAGATCGAGAAAAAGGTGATTATTTGGTTTCCCAATAAATATGTAGATCTAATTTACTAATTTTTGATAGTTACCTCATTTGGAGTGGGTTGCGGACGTTGTCACTTCACTGTTAGAAACCGCGTCATCCAAGGCTGATGCTTCATTAAATCTTTCACTAGTAGCAGATCTATTCTCTGAGCAAGTCAATAAGGATGGCTTCCTTAGTCGATCTACTCTCTTTGAGAGGGCCAGAGGCCGAGGAGCCATTCCTGAGGTGAGTAAAGATATGCGACAAGCAAGCGCCAAACTTCATGTACTTTACGGCGTTCCTATCCTACGTCCAGACGGTAGGGTCACTAGGCAAAGTAAATCATACCCTTATGCCGCTTCAATAGTCTATGACCTTCGTAACTATACAGATGCGGCAGGTTGGGGGCCTTTCCTGAATGATGGCTCGGGGAGAGTCGACTGGGAGAAGCTAGAGGCTGTGATGATTGTCTTGGGGCATAACCTTCGTCTCTTTGGTGAAGGTCATAATGGACTGTTCCGTCCTGTTTGGGCCACCCCATTTTCTACTACCGCTGCCAACAGCTATGTTTCTCGTTCTATTTCCAAAAATTATGAGCTCCCTCCTCCACTTGATGCTATGGATCCTTACCATGTCTCAGGAACATGGATGCGGGTAAGTTTGTTACAAGAAATACCGGAGTTGGGTTTCAATAAAAATCTACACCGATTTGTGACATTGTATTTTAACACCGCTGATGTTGGTTGCAGGTCGTTTGCTTCCTTGGTAATTTCTCACCAATCTTTGCTCCATCCCGCTCTGCCATCTGTGATTTATAATAGCCATCAAGATATATAGCACTAACACCAATACAGACTTCAATGATCTTTTTGCCTACAATTTCAACGTTCCACAGCCAGCACCCCATGAACCCCGTGCACCACTTGAGACAACCGAGGCAATCAGGCTCATAATCATGGAACTTGAAGTCACAAAAATTGAACCTCCTGGTGAAGAAGATGGCCAAGACCTTCCTGTCGTTCACTTTAAAGGTGTTTGTCGTTCAATGCATACCTCTTGGGATCCGAATGCAAACTCTGCCATCCGAGGTTCTATCCGTAAGACGAAGCATGGTGATATCCATTGGACCACCTTTTCCATATATGCAGGGTGAGTTCCATTGCCATTTATCAAGTCTTTAGTCATGGACTAAGTCGGGTAATGAAAACCAAAGACAAGCACGTTGGCGCAGCGAATCTATTCAACTAGGAGGTCTGAATACAGCGAGAGGGTCTCTAGGTCATTGGTTTGACAAGTGAGTATTTTTATCTTCCTTTACAACAAAAATTATCCTCAAAGCATTCTATTGAACTATCCATACCTTTATCGCTCCATCAAAGCTACATTTCACTCACCAAATCATAGAGACTACGACATCCACGGCCCAGCAGGCCCCACAGCCTTTTGGAAGATTAGCGACGAGATAGAAGTTCGTGAGGAAGACGATGATCAGCGGGAGAGCGAGGATGAGGTTGGTGATTTCGTGGGACTCATAATACTCTGAAACCCCGGTTTCTGTGATGCACTCACTCTCCTTTCCCTTCGTCCAAACAAGTGTTTGTCCTTTTGCCTAATCCGTTGGTGGGCTATACAGATACTTTTCAATACGATGCTCACGCATGAGGTCTATTCGCAAACGGCTGGAATATCGCATTTCTGAATTACCAAGAGAAGAGATTTCCTTTAGGTTGGCGTCAAGTGGCGAAATAGATGATTGATTTTTGGAATAACATTTGGCGTTTCTGAGAATGGTCGCGGCTTTTCTCTCTATATCACAGTTGGAAGCTAATGGGATACGAAAGCGAGCATGGATGAAATGGATTGATTATACGTGTACGGCATTCGTGGAATAATAGCCGTTTGAAGCATTGGTAGAATATTTTGGTCAAATATTATCTTATATCTTCTCTCCTCTAGCCATAAAAACCGTCCTTTTCATTTCATCGACCCCTTCACCCCTAACAAATACAACACCTTCCCCAACAACCTGATACTCAAACCCTTTCCCAACTCCAGCATCAACAAACATCTTCTTAACCTGATCCTCTGAAAATCCATAATGAGTAACAGTATGTCTTGCATCCCTTCCATCTCCTTCATGACTATGCCCTTGTCCAGACGCGTGCGGCATGAAATCAATAATCAACAACACTCCACCACTCTTAAGCCTCTCTGCAAGCCTCTTAGTCGCCAATGGTGGATCATTAAAATGATGGAACCCTAGACCCACGGCCGCTACATCAAAGCCGTAGAACTCCGGTCCGGAAAGTGATGCCGGATCAGTATCATTCGGTAAAAGCAGATTCCCTTGGTAGGCCGACATTTCAGATGATGAAAGACCTTGATTAGTTGCGCGGAGGTTGTATTGCGCTACCATATTTTCCGAGATATCGATCCCGATACTTTGGGTTATGTATGGTGCTAGTGCCTAGATATAGTATTAAATCCATTCTTCAAAATGCCAATGGTTCAAGCGTGGGGATGGAGGGGTAAAAGGAAGGCTCGTAATGGTAGAACAATAAATCTAGAAGGCAGACGTACTCGTGATACAAGACCAGTGCCGCAGGCATAATCTAAGAGCCTGATACCCTTGGCCGGCTTTGACTCGCTTTCATCGTCATTATAATCATCGTCGACCCAATTTGTGTTGATCCAGTCTTTACGTTTCTGGATCTCGCGAATAAGTTGGTTTATAGTCTTTTCGAACTTGGTATCATATGATGATGCAGTATTACTAGTATTTGTATTAGTATTTGCAGTATTTATTTTTTTATAAAAAAATAGTCTGGATATATATGTCTATCTATTCAATATCCTGGGGAGAGATAAGTAACCATTTTTGACGCCGATGTCCACTCTAATTTGAAGAAACATCAAAAATAATAAAAATAAGGCATTCTTCAACGTAGAAATATTCTAACTCACTTAAAATGCTCGCGATTCTTTTCCACAAAGTCAGTCATTTTAGCTACCATACAGTTGAATTATGTATTGTTCGTTTTACTCTTTGGAAGGATCCTTTGTAGTTGAGGTTTAAATTAATTTATTAAAACTGCCCTTTATATCTATATACTCACTCCCTCGCTTAGCCTCGGAGAGCTTTCGGGGACTTTTGAGAGGGAATATTTTATGTGTCCGAAGTGNTTTTTAGATTGAGTCACTATTTGGCCATATGGCGGCTTTGTTTGGAATAGCTTCGGAGACTTAGCAACGATGTAGGAATGTTTGATGTGGATAGCTGCATGAAAATGGTAAGATAATTATATCTATATTAACGATTGCTATACGTTTTTTTTGCTTTGGAAAAAAAAAGGAAAAAGTAAAAGAAATCCATTATTCATCAGCTAAATCACCACAACATATATAAATGTTTCTTTAGTACTCCAAATCCCTAGACAGAATCCATCTAATAAATTATAGTACACAACTAACTGCCCAGAATCTACATCATTTCCCTCCTTTTATGGTTTTAATATCCATTCCGATAACATTTAATACGGCGGCTTAACTACATGTCTTCCTTCTCCGGTCTCGCTGCCACCAGTCTCAATTCCTTTTAAAAGGTTCTCCAGATCTATGCTTGGACTGCTGGAGTGTTGCTCAGCCCATGCGGTTGGAGATTGAGAGCTCTGTCCACCTCGAGATTTGATGCCAGCCCTCTTAACGCTGCGACCATTTCGAATGGACGAGTCGCCTGTAATAGGAACAGCACTCACAATGCTCCCCTCATTAGCGAAGGTGGAGGGAAGAGGTGGAACAGGTGGCACATCCTCGAGATCTTCTTCCACTCTACTCTCAGTAATAAGCACGGGGTTGGATGAGAGTGGATTCGAATGATCGACCTGTACTGAGGGAGGACGCTCTCTAGATTTCGATCGTGATCTCTCACGCGATACGCGTTGGGAGACGGACCTCTCCATGATCGAAGCACCGCCTTGGGCAGCTACGGCTGGGTTGAAAGAGACTTCCGAAGCAGTGAAATCATAACTGACCATACTATCGCTGCTCGTGTCACTATGCATGAGGCCTGAACGGGAGACAGGCATGCTTTGTTGCCCCAAAAGAAGCCTTTTGAGTTGGTCTACGCGTGTTACAGAGTTGCGGCTGGATTCACTGGCTGGAGAAGGGGGGTTACCCGCGCTTTTTCGTATTTTTGGTAAAGAGCCGAGTCCGCTAGCATGACCGTATGTTGAATTCGGCCTGCTACGGTGGGTATGAGAGTGGTGGTGGGCTCCTGTTGGGGATTGTGAGCCACTCATCGTGCCTCCATGAGCGTTCCCATTTACGGCAAGGAAATTGCGATGATTACCTGTAGTGTTGGTGCCAGACCGAGAACCGTTGAGTGAGACGGTCTTGCTGCGTTCTTGTACTACAGCAATAACCGATTCTCTAGTCCATTCCGACATCATTTGTTCTTTAACGGCATCTGGTATTTTATGGTCTTCTTCTGAACTGGGCTCCTCGTCGTCTAATCCAGAATGACCGAGACCTTTAGCTGGCGATGAAGGAGCACTTCCGGCGGTCGAAGATGATATTGAATCAGCATATGCTAAGGCAATCAGTGTGACCATTTGAAATCGGTCATCAAAAGGTAATAGAGCCTCAGATTCCACTTCCTGTATTGGAAGATCTTCTGGCTTAGCATCCTCGCCAGGGATGCCAATCTGGCGGAGAGGCACAGGGGGGTGACGAACTTTGTCAACCCAAAGTTGCTTGTTACGTCGACGAATGATTTCGGCATGTACAACTGCTCCAACTGGTGATGTGTCGAAATCGAATGTCTCGCTCAGGGTCCAGAAATATCCATGGCATAAGCTCCCGATCCGAACCTTGGCCAAAGGTGTCTCGACCTCGAGGATGGCCTCTTGAAGGCGGAAGATCATAGGCAACCCATTCTTAACAGCGTTGACACCCAGACGATCAACAAGTGCTGCAAGAAGAAGATGGAGGAGTATCATGTCTGACTCGCTAGTCACAAATTCCAATGCGTTTTCATATACAGCAAGGTGTAGAAGTTGTAAAAATGTACTCTTATGCGACCTCTTTTCTCGTGGAACAGCAGTTGAGGCGGCACGCTTGGATAAGTTGCTTGAAGAGTCATTATGGTGAGATCGAGTTAGTGGTTTCGGCATATCATCAAAAACCCGTAGATCAGCCTTCGTAACCTCAGTATCTAGCCATGTCAAAAGTACATCCACATATGTCTTCCTAACCCTACCATCAGGATCACGTAGCAGCCACTGAGTACCTTCCCAGACACGAATCGGAACACGATTTCTGCCTAGACCGCCTCCTGTCATATCCTTGCGACGACTGGCAACAAGGAGGATAGACTTTATGGATTCCAAAGCCATGATTTTTGCCGTAGTGAAAGAGAAGAAGCCATCTGCGTTGGACTCTTCCGGGGTGTCAGGGGCTGTAGAGACTGGCGTTGTTGGCGTTGGGAGATTTTCGGACAATTGAGCAGGAGTCTGGAATGCTGCGAGGGATGGTGGCCTTAGCCTTAAGATAATTGCTGATACTATATCTGATATCTGGTCTGCATAGTAAACATGCGTGGCTAAATCACCTATGCAGCGTTGTAGTTGATCCAACAGAAGCTTCCTGTTATCTGAAGGAACGGCAACCGCTTCGGCATCACTACTGAGAGCTGGAGAACTCGAAGAGCTACTTAACGCCTGCTGCAAATGAGGTGGTCCTCCAAGTTGGAGCGTCCTCAAGGCGTGCTGAATTAAGCCTTGTAGAACGTCCATCACGCCAAGACCAATAAGATTGATATCCGAACTTAGCAACGAGTCGACTATTGTAGCAAGTATAAGTTGCTGGTGAATGTTATTCTCAGTCAGAGGACTGCGAACTAGGTGGTCCATAGCAGTTACTAGGATAGCGTAGCGGTCTTGTACCGGAGTCCACCGCGTTATCATCTCAAAGATCCTTGTGGCCCATCCGTGATTTTTTCGGGTTGATGGATCGAGTTTGATGACTTTCTCGTTCTGCTCAACTTTGCCATTAATGAATTTGAGGAGAGATTTGGTTGCCCCATAAATTTGAGCCCTGTTGTTGACCACAAAAATCTGCTTCAAACATTGGATAGCAAGTACCCCAATATCTTCATCTGCAAGCTTATCGGCATCAGCTGTACTTCCTGAGAGCGCCACAGGATTTGCATCTGGGCCGGTCTCTGCGGTTCGCACAGTTGCAACACTTGTGCGTCGTCTCAACAGCTTTTCCGTATCAATCTTCTCCTCCAACTGCATACGATGATCTAAGGTTGCCAAAAAAGCTTCGTCATTGGCCCAGAGATTTTCTAGAAGCACAGGTACTATGATATCCAACTGCCTCCCCACAACAGAAGCCAGAGCTTCAGTGGATGCTACACTCTTGATAGCTCGAAGACCAACGTTTCTCCATCGTACCGCCACCGGTGGGCTCGGTGTAGGCTTTATCGGTAATGATTTCGTGGAACAAAACGAGGCATAGCATCGGATAATCTCATCGTATTGATTGAGATAGTCATGGTCCGCTGAAATCGATGCTCCATCGTGGTTCTCGCAGAATGCTTCAAATGTAGGTATCGAGGATTCTACCATAGTAATATCCCGGGATCCGAGGATCAGACTGAGGATCTTCAGGACATATGGGGCATAGAGGGGGAGGTCTCTCGGGGCTTTCTCTATTAAGGCTGCTACTATTTGCAGCGTGATCTGGACACTCCTACGTTCCCAGAATATGTCAGCAAGACATGGCATCAAAAAGGGCAAAAAGGACGCGTCTTTTGCAGAGATCGTATGTGAGATGAGAGGACGTACCCTATTCGCGCGCGCCAGACATCACTTGCCGTCTTTTTCTCCAGAAAGGCGCCAACCTTCTGCACTTTACTCCGTCTGGTGGTTGCATAGTACAGTAGATAGCTGAGTTCGCTGGAATTCGGCTTCACATCGACGGCGCCTTTGGTTGTCCTCGGGTAGCATTTTAAAATAAGGACCTGATGCTTAGGGCGAAGCTTCTGCCGTACGGCATGCATTTAGAAGATGTGTCGGAGCTGGAGGAGGTGAGGTGGTGAGGGAAGAGAGGAACGAGGAACACGTCCGAGTTTCTCGACGCCTAATTTATCCAGAGATGGTGGGAGATGGAGGGTTTAAGAGGCTCCGCACAAGAATTGGGGAGAAGCACAGTTCGGGAAGTGCAGAACGGTTCGTGACATGGAGATGGAGATAAGTGGAAGCTCAGATGGAGGTTGGAGATGGTTGGAGATACAGATGGTGGCCCGGATTTTGAATGATCAGCAACACCACACCGTCATCACATTCGAGGGAGACTATTTGCCTCTGGGCTGGGTTTGGAAGTTCGTGTCTCAGGCATCAAAATTGGCGTTCCGGCTTCCGAGGACGAAGAACACGTTGAGGCCGGGACTGGATCATAATTGATCCGAGGAAGTAGCCGTATGACGCAAGGACCATCACCTGCCACGACCACCAGGCTGCAATTCCTACTGGAGATTCACTTTCGACGTGTTCTCATGCTTCGACGACGTGGTGGATATTGGTTTCTATCACGATCACGGTTGGGTCAGCCCCAAATAAGTCTTATTTCTGCCTATGTCATACTATCTTTGAGGACGTGGCATCAAACATACCAAAGCATATGGACTATTGGAATGATTCCTGAGGAGCTTCCAATCGTGGCAGAGAACAAACACATAATACGGACTGCTGAGGTTTTTCGGACAACAGAAGTCGGGAAACTGCGACATACTTTCAAACAGCGCGGCCAACGAAAGAAGTGCGTTTCCCAACCTGATCCATTCTTAGGTATATTGGACACTACTTGCGGACAGCACTACTATATTCGCCATGTTTGATTGAATCACATAACGAGTCTAGGACAACAGATTAAATCTCTACTGTATCAGATCAAAGAAGATAGTGCCAACATAGAGCTACAGTACCTTACATACGGCCGTACGGAGGTATTCCTCATCATATTCCGACGAGATCAACAAGCCTCTGCCCTTGATATGGTCCCTGCCTTCTATGGATTAGTAACGGCGCATTAAGCTCTGGGTTACATTCCATCAATGGTACCGTACATGAGGCTCGTGGCTCGGGGGCTGTTGCACGGTCCACCTGTTCACTCTGTCAGGCCCCTTCGCAGTCCCATCCCACTACTTCGGGCGTGGTCGGATCCAAGGGGTGTGGCAAAGACAAAGTTCGAGCAGAACCGTCCTTTTAAACCTTTTAAATTTCTTAAGCTTCTTTCGAGAGAGTATGGGAGATCTTAGATCTCAGATCTTTAACTTTAACTTAACCTACAGCGTCGTTATCATAGAGTAGCATGACTAAGCAGCAGAGCGTGTCCTAGGGTTATTATTGGCTAAGGACATCCTCATCTCTTTTCCTCATGATACACTTCAGGACAACATGATAAGAGAATTCCAAAATTTACATCGTCGTATCCTCGAATACTTACCTGCAGTTCTCTGAGAGTATAAACATTACCCCAAAGAGTCCTCAAGTCGGAGAGCCTCAAAAAGCCATCTCCTTCATGTTACGTCAGCATCCGCGCGGTCCACGTGATCTTGATTACCAAGCAACGGACTTTTTAACGCGCGGTGGAAAGTTGCCCCGGCCCAAGCGCTCACAACGGAGGCTCGCATTCATCCGAGTCGAGGTCGGTGATAAGCAACGCCGCTGGACGTGGACAGTCTTCTCCCCGTTGTGCTCTCCAATCTTCAGCTTCGCACAAAGCATTCCCCTTCATGGTTAGCCTTGACCCGCGCAAGCATGGCCAAATCTGGGTCTTCACACTGCCCTGGCTGGCCCAACATACGAATGCCGCCATTCCACTTCAGACGCTGCCTAAACGGGGCAACTTTGCAGTCCGAAGTCATCGCGCTATGTATTTTGGCTGAGCGGTGCTATCGAAGTCCGTGGCAGAAGGTGTGTCAGTATTTACGTACGAATAGAGAGATATATCTTTATCGTCTCCCTCCTTTGCTTTGATCATCATCATATCCTCTCGCCATTAGAGCATCCTAAGTCAGAATTGACTTGTAAATTTATATCTTGATATTAGAGTTGAATAATTTTTATATAATTTTGTCCTATTTCCCTTTTAGAATGTCTACATATACCCCAACCCCCAAACTGGGGGGTGATGATTCTACGCTATCCTCAGCCTTCTCTCCAGAGAAACGCTCCCTCGATATTCCCCAAGATCAACTCGCTGTATCCAACCCCGACAACAATAATAACGATGACAACAACAATTCTTCCCCAGATTCGATAGAAGCAGAAACTGCAGGTCTAATCTTCAGCCCAGATTGGCGATTCTATCTCGCCTTCATAAGTCTGTCAGTCGTCACTATGGCAGCAGCTCTAGATGCAACGTCCCTATCAGTAGCCCTCCCCATCATGGCTCAGAAGCTCAAAGGCACTGCCATTGAAGCCTTTTGGTCTGGTACTTCGTTTCTGGTGACCTCGACGGTCTTCCAACCCAGCTATGCAGCCTTGTCTCACATCTTCGGCCGAAAACCAGTCATCTTTGTAGCACTTATGCTCTTTGCCGTAGGCGCTATCATTGCGGCCGTTGCAAACAACTTTACAGTGATATTGGTTGGTCGGTCGTTGCAAGGTATTGGAGCTGGTGGTATTATCTCCCTGACGGAGATTGTTGTTAGTGATATGGTTCCCCTGAAAGAGCGAGGTAGGTGCTGCAGATACTTTTAAGATTTTCCTCGGATCTCACTTTCGGTCGCTAATTTTAACTACAAGGGAAATGGTTTGGCTTTATATCTGGTGTTTGGGCTATTGGTTCTGTCAGTGGCCCTATCATTGGAGGTGCATTCGCTCAGAACGTCTCCTGGCGATGGATTTTCTGGATCAATATCCCAATCATCGGCGTTGGATCAGTCATGGTCTTCTTCTTCCTTAAGCTTCAGCATACAAGCGCTGAATCCTTTGCTAAGCAACTAGCCCGTATAGACTGGTTTGGCTCGTTCCTCTTTATTGCATCTCTCACCAGCATTCTAGTTCCCCTCTCCTGGGGAGGAGTAATGTACAACTGGGACCATTGGCGTACCCTGGTCCCACTGATCCTCGGATTTGTTGGCATCATCGCATTCATCCCCTACGAATACTACTTTGCGAAAGAACCTATGGTCCGATTCAGCATCTTCAGGAACTGGACCTCGCGGGTCGTCTACTTCCAGACCTTCATGCACGGTATTATCCTCTGGTCTATTCTCTACTACGCACCAATTTACTATGAAGCTGTGAAAGACATGTCCCCTATCATGGCAGGCGTTGCTGTCTTTCCTGAGACATTCACTGTCGCGCCTGCCTCCATCGTCGTCGGCATCCTTACCTCACTCACGGGTAAATACCGCTGGGCTTTGTGGTCAGGCTGGATCCTCACGACATTGGGAATGGGTATCCTCTACCTCGAAGATGTCCACACCTCAACTGTAGCCTGGATCTTCCTCAACCTGGTTCCCGGTCTGGGAACAGGTATTCTCTTCGCCGGAATGGGAATCGCGATCCCTGCTGCTGCTAATCCAAAGGATATGGGACACGCAGTCGCATTCTACTCCTTCTTCCGAACACTGGGACAGGGTGTTGGCGTGGCTATCTCGGGCTCCATCTTCCAAAATGAGATCTCTAAGAAATTATCTGCGTACCCATTGCTTGCTCCTTTGGCCGAGCAATATAGCAAGGATGCGGCAGGGCTGGTTCAGGTTATAAAGAGTATGCCGCATGGCCTGGAGAGGACGCAGCTAGTGCAAGCTTATGCGGACAGCTTGAAGATTGTCTGGGCCGTCATGGCTGGATTGGCAGGGGCTGCTCTGCTCACGAATTTCTTTGTTAAGGCATACTCTCTTGATGTTGCACTTGATACAGAGCAAGGATTTGCTGGAAAGAAGAAGGTAGTAGACGTTGAGAAAACTAAGAGTGATGGAGAAAAAGGCGAGGCATGATTTTGCTTCAATAACTAGAAAGTGTGGCAAACAACTTTAATGCGGATATAAGGAATCTTACAATAAGGTGTATATTATGTGCGATGGCGTTTATGGCGGTTTGGAGTATATGGGCATATCCACAGGGAGAGAGGTAATAGATAGATTCATTAAAGGGATAAATGGATTTGGGTAGTAGATCATACAACTAATTTATAGAAAATATATATCACCCGCACACTTCTATTATCATTGCTGTTGGTTATATGTGCCTGTCCTAAAGGCTCTCCATTCCTAAGGATAGTAGAAGTAAGTTATATTTCAAGAATCCAGGGATCATTATGGAGGGTTTGTGCAAGCAAGGGCAAACGTCATAAGCTAACTAGACCTAAGGCGGTATAGCGGGCTTCTGGTAAATGCTTATCGGATTCGGTGCAATAAAATGTTCTCCGTAAATCTCAGCGTAGTTCAGGCCAGAGGGAATTGACAGTGAGCAATTCAATCCTAAATTTGACGCTGAATCTAGGCTCTGTAGTGTAATCAAAGAATCCTACTAGCTAGGTGATCTGGGGCCTTGATTTGATATCAGATCCAGACTCAGCAACGGCGACTAGCTTGGCCTGAGCTACAACTTTTGCAGAAGCTAGACAGGACAAGCAATCTATCTACCCCGAGTTATTAAACTTGCTCGAAGATGAATCCTATCTGTCAATTACCAATCCGAGGCTCTGCTACCTTGAGCCGCACCACGATTCTTGCCTTACAAAGATCATGGCGGCCTGTATCGGCAATTTCTCGAGAGCTACACACTACGACTCCAACTTCAGCAACAGTGGCACCTATAACAGCGACAGGACCACCGCCAAGTGCCCCAGTCCCCAGCGCACAACATGTTGACTCCAGAGTTGCTAGACGGAGAAAACAGGCGGCATTATTGAAGAGAGGAGAGGAACTCAGAGAGACAAAGTCAGGATCACTCAGGACGAGGAGATTCTGGAAGGACGTTCATGTGAAGAAAGTTGACGGTATATACACTCTAAAATACGCAGTTTTTATATATTTATAATAAAAGAAACTGGCTAATAACCTTCAAAGATTCCCTCCAAGTCTATCTCGACTCCCGGCCTCTCCGTCGTCCCTCGAAAGAAATTCTCGCTGTCCCAGTTCACAAACCACACCTCGCGACTGCCATAGCACTAGAATGGGACCTTCTAGTCTCCTCCCAACAAGCTCTCCGCACCCATCTCATCCCTATAACCTCCCTCGTCTCCCGCGCTCTCGACATAGCAGATGAAGATGCAGATCCAAACTCCGCCGGCGAAATCCGCCACGGCATCGTCAACACAGTAATTAAGTACCTCGACACCGATTCCTTGTTATGCTGGGCTCCTGAACCACCCGCTGATCCACCTGGATACGAGACGCACGAGTCAAGAAGAGCTGAGAGCCTGCGATCGAAACAGATGCGCACCGCGCAATCTATTATTGCGTTCTTGACCGAGAAAGTTTGGCCCGGTGTAAAGATCGTACCTGTCTTAGATAGCAATAGTATTGTACCGAAAAGCCAGCCGCAGATGACAAGGGATGTTATTCGAGGGTGGGTAAGTGGACTTCCGGCGTTTGAGCTGGCGGGGCTGGAGAGAGCTGTTCTGGCTGGGAAGGGATTACTTGGTGCGGTAAGGTTGTTGGTTGAGTGGAGTACTGAGCTAGAACATTTGAAGGGTAAGGATGGCGAAAGGGAGCAAGGAGAGGTATTCGGTGTTGAGGAGGCGGCGAGGGTTGCTAGTCTTGAGGTTGACTGGCAGACTGGGATGTGGGGTGAGGTTGAAGATACTCATGATGTGGATAATGAGGATGTTAGGAGACAGTTTGGGAGCGTAGTGCTCCTTGTGTCCGGTGAAAAACTTGGGGAGAGGGAGTAATAATGGAATGTATGATGGTTTGCTCATGTATACAGTAGGATGATTGTATTTATAAGAATAGGCGTTGTCGTCACAGACGGCCGAAAGGTCCAATGGAAATCAAGATTTGCCTTGTCTACACTCTATAGCTTATCTCGTGTCTCATGCTAATATGCTCCATACACCACGCTGCATCTTCCTAACCCAGTGGATAAACAGAAGGAATGGAATAAGGTAATGCCAAAAAAGGCTCCCCCTTTGCAAATACAATGCAGACGATCTCTTCATACAATCAAAATCGTTCTCTTCATTGGACAATCCCTTTGGCAGAAGGTAGAGCAATAGCTTTATAGAGCAGAATCAATGCAGAGTGTGACTCTCCACCACCAACCAGCGTATCGATCTTGTCACTGTCCACTTCGGAAACCTTTTCATCATTGAACCACCACCATTTACCGTCTTCTGGTCCCCTCTTGCCGGTATCGGGGTCGAGAGGGCCTTGCTTTTTCACATATGATGTGTAATGTCCACTATCTGCACTAGCACCTTGATGTGTGACTACGCCACGAAGCTCATAAAGACCAGACTTATTCGCGCCCTCATCCTTTGCAAGCTCGGGACTGATTAACGCAAATAATTCTTTCTTCGCAGCTAGGATGGATGCCGCGCGCTCAGCTTCTATTTCAGCGTCGGTCTTATAAGTTACGTCCTCCATCTCCGTATCCCCGGAAGACTTCTCAGATTTCTTTTCTCCTTTCTTCGACTCTGGCGTACTTTCAACCACGCCAGCCGCTTCATTTGCAGCATGCTGATCGTGAAGACGCTTCTGTCTTTTACGAGCTCGCTCAACATCTTCTTCATCCTTACGAATCTCACGCACTTTGTCCCTTACGGGAATCAGCAACTTTTGCAGCTCATCCGTACAGAATTCAACGGCATCTAGTTCGTGTGGGAACGTGACTTTGCGCATGATCTTAGCTTTTTTCTGGGCTTCACGTTTCCAAAAGAACCGGACGAAGTGAACTGTCAAGTATTTCGGAAGGCGTGAAATTTTGGATTTCTTCGTGTACACGGCATCTCTGTCTAGAGTTGGGGATCGCTTTTCAATCTTCTCTTCCAGGGCGTTGAGAATACCGTCTCGTAGATGGTTTGTGGTAGCGTTGATATGGCAGTCGAGCTTTAGGAATGTATCATCGCTTTCTGTAGGTTCTTCACCAAGCTCCTTTGCGGCTGCTTCCGTACATTCTATTACTGAATGGAACCGTCCTGCCATATAGTTGTCTACGAAAGATGTTTCCTGGGCAGAACTATCCTTGATCTTCAGCTTTTGACGTAGCTGCGAAATAATTTGAGACCAAGCTTCCTCCGCATCTTGCTGAGCATAGCCATGACCGGTCTTGGACTTTTCTGCGAATTGTGGGAAGGCAGTACGTAAGGCGTTGAGGAAAACCAATGGTGGAAAGCCCTCCTGGGTTTCCGACATCTGCTTATACAGATCACGTAACGATGCAGTTAAATCCAATGACGAGCCAATGCCCCCAAGTCCAAATTGGCTAAGGTTTTGTAGGCTAGCTCCAGCAGGCTGTGGTGCCGGGGTGTATTTGAGCAGTTCTTCTTGGAGCTCTGGTACTGATCGCAGAGTTTGTAAGGTAGAGTTGAGATAACATGTGTTGCCGAGATTTTGTAAACCTGCAGGTATGGCACCTTCTTGTTGAGCAGCCTCTGCTTCCGTCATATCTTCCAAAAACTTTATGGGTTTCTCCGGTCTCTTGATATCATTGCCACCGTCTGCGGGGGTGCCCATCATCATAAGGGTAGCTCCTGGCTTTATAGCTAACTTCGACAATTCGGTATCATCTTTGAGTTGGCCACCTTTCACTAAGATCTTTTGTCGTTCTGGTTCAACACCTGTCAAGGAGTAGAGCTGGAATTTGAATACTTCCCCAGTGGTAGCTGGGTCAAGCTCAACATCGTACTTCTTTCCTTGGTGTTTTACAGTAACTGGAAGTATGAATGTTTAATATTTGGTCAACGCGCACCCTGGGGACTAGAAACTCACCTGGAATAGTTGCCATTTTGACTGAAGAACCGGAGAAAGAGCGAATGAGGGGTGGCGTCTCTCCAAGTCTAAAGAAAGACGAAGCGTGCTTAGAGGTGTTAATCCGCGATCTTGAAATAGAAGAAGGTGTACCCTCAGGCGGACGAGCAAAATGATGTCGACAGGTTTATCAATGCAACACCACCTAGATATTGTGTAGATATTGTAAGATGAAAGCTTTGGAAGCTTAAAGTAAACTGCTTGTTCGCGGCTTAAATCACTAGCGCCATTTCTCCCGCTCACCCCAGGCATCATCGGCGACGTAGTCCAACCCCACCAAGACGTCCGCCAAAACCGTAACGGTAAAACACCGCGAGTTCAAGGTCTAGGAGACCCAAATAAACAGCCATGGTGCGTTATATATCCATGGATATTGGGAAACTCTCTCTTCCTCTGACTTTAACCTAATCTCGATGTAGTCACAATCGCTGCGACCATACTTGCAATGTGTGCGCTCCACGCTGACAGCTGCTCTTACTCTGTCGAACTTCGCGTCGCAGACCGCTGAACGGCACAATGTCCCTGAGATTGAGGCAATGACTTCCCCGGAAGTCCTACTGAATCCCCTTACAGTGGCCAGAAATGAGAATGAGCGGGTCCTGATCGAGCCAAGCATAAACAGTGTTCGCATAAGTATCAAGATCAAGCAAGCAGATGAGATTGAGCATATCCTGGTACACAAGTTTACCCGGTTCCTCACTCAAAGAGCGGAGGCATTCTTTATATTACGGAGGAAGCCAGTTAAGGTAATTACGGACCATGCCAGAACAGAGATGTTGTAGCTGATTTCTTTACAGGGTTATGATATCTCTTTCCTGATTACGAACTTTCATACCGAGGAAATGTTAAAACACAAGCTGGTTGATTTCATCATCCAATTCATGGAAGAAGTAGACAAGGAAATCTCAGAAATGAAACTTTTTGTGAGTTCCGAAGAAATAACTGGCAACAGTGCTTTACTTATTCAGCTACTAGCTAAACGCGCGAGCACGATTTGTGGCAGAGTCATTCTTAACACCTGTGAGTGACGTTCATTCTAAATTTACTCATATTGAGTGTGCTAATATGTCATTACAGTTCGATTAGATTAGTACAAGAGGTGAAGCATAACTTGGTATGATGTCAAAAATTGGCGTTCTGGGAGAATGAAAAGATATATTCAATGAGCACACACCTATACTTGGATTATTGCGACTATTTGGTGAATGTGATATTCCCCCCCCCCCCCCCCATGAATTGGCGCCATAATGCACTTACAGGTTCAAAGTGCTGGACCGACTTTTAGTACAGACAGTGGATATGTGCCTAATACCCCTCTGAGAGCAATAACTATCCACATTTGAGATCTCCCGTAGTGGTCTTGAAAGTCCATTGGATCAGTGCTCTGCTCAGGTTTTCAATCTGGTAAAGCATAGACTCTAGATCTCACCAACAGAGATATCTGCACTTCACAGCAACAACATTCTCGTTGACTGTAACAGTTCATGCTGACACAGGGAGTTACGCCGGTGCTGGTATTTATTTTCTCCGCTTTATTTATTTCTGTTTCAGATTATTCTTTGATTGATTGACTTTCAATTAGTATAATGTTGCACTACTTATATGGAGGAGATTCGAAAGATTAAAACAGAGATAACATCTCATTTGACACTTAGGTTTAATCACCCGTATCTGTCAGTCGTTGAGCAGAAACTTGGCAGACTTAAAAAAGCTCGAGTTGAGAAATTTGACTACCCATCGGTAGGAAGTCGTCATAATGGCTATATCTTCCAGCACAAAACTCTAACGGCAACGAATCTCATCTGAAAGCAAATATAGCCTGTCGAAAAGCGCCGTACTCGTTTATTCATGCTTCCGCGCAAGCTTCACAGAGTATCAGTGCATTCTGNTTTTTTTATCAAGGTGTTGCTCAATTACCATATATCAATCCTTCTTAGAACATCAAATATGTCTGCTGGCAGTGCCGCCGTGCTATCTCGTCTAGTCACTATGTCATCTTCTTTCTAGATGTCTTGTGATGTGATCCTTTCTCAGGCTCTTGAGCATGAATCAGTAGTTAGCAACTAAAGAGGATTAAGGCCATAGGAATCCGCCATCCCATTGCACCGTTTAACGTTGTTTGTATAACGTTGCTAACGACCTATTGAGCCCTACAATAGCCTCATAGAGTCAATTATCCTTTTTGCGCACATTTCTTTGCGCAACGCTTCTCTTATCATTGTTCTAATCATACGAAGTTCACACCGCAAAGCGCTATGGCTCTATACTCAAAACGATCGTGGCAGACTACACTTAAGTTTGGGTACAATGGTCATTGCCTTTGCCGTAGCCTAGTCTGTCTGAATGTTAGTGACTTTAATTCATCGTCTAAAGTTCTTAGGACAAAATACAAACAAAATGGTCTCACCCTTCTCGTAGCGGTTTCCTTATTCTATTCTTAGCTTTCATCTAGCTGTGACCTCTGAAATCAAATGCTTCCGCTGCATCTTCCAGAATATAGTGATCTGTGGAGTGCTAGTCTGATTCAGGTTCTGTCAAAACCAAGCGCCGAGACAATTCAGATCTTTGCTCTAAATGGCTTGCACTTCATTCTTAACCACAAACATTCTTTTCAGCTTTCTGTGTCCTAGCCATCTTTAAGTACCAGCTAGCTGTTCTTTATTGCTTAGTTGAACTTTCATCCTCCTGTTGTTCTTTGATGCTCTGCTGCCTTGAACAAAGATCGCTGTAAAGTTCTAAGGCTACGAACTTCAAACCGCTATGGCAATGGAACAGAATCACTTTCGCCCAGTTCTTCCTACGGGTTGCCCAGGGCCAGCTCACTTCCCTGAGCATGCTCTGCCTCCAGTACATGAATTTGGCAACTCAACAAGCTCTTCGGATTCCATCAGAACTCAAATCCCACTTCCTTATCACCTTCCGTCCAACTACTACTGTGGAACACCACAACAGCCTGGATCGTGGGATACCCCAATTATCCCTAATGAGCCTAGACTTGGCGGAAATAATGGACATTCCAGGATGAATCCTGCTTCTCCAGCTTGGATTCCCACGGGTTTCCATCCTCCTCCACCTCCTCCTGTTAGACTTCCACCGCTTCCCCCTGCAACTCCTGGTCCTTCCCAGAATCAACAGCAATACTTTCATGGACCTAATGTGTTTGGAGGACCGATCCCGTCACTGAACAGTAACTATCCATATCCTGCCAGACCATATAACGGAAGCTCTAGTGCTCAATTCCTCCAACCTCCACCAGATCCATCTATCCACAATTTTAGTAACATTGGACATACCCAGGATCGACACTTCAACATACCCTATGCTGAAGGCAACTACATGAACAATTACAACCCCGATCTTATATCTCTAAGTATGAATGGAAATGGATCTGTAGAAACCCCAAAAGCCTACAACCACAGCAACCTGCCTACTAGTTCTCAGGCCTATCAATCAACAACTGACAACTTTGGTTCCAACTTTCACGAGTTTTCCAATTCATACAAGCAAAATAGTGGCTATGCTGTTAACAACCAGTTCAACCCCAACAATAGTCAGAATGTACCTTATCCAGGTAACTTTCGGACCGGCTACTCCCAGCAGAATATGGTTAACAAGAAAGATACTCCATCCACAACTAGTGTCGGAACAGTCGATATGTCCGCTAGATTCAGCCAGCACGAAGCATTCAAGATTCGCGCTGCTGCCAATGCTGAGAAGCAAATGGCAATGATTGGTATCCCAAATGAGCAAGCAAGAGACAGTCAAAACGGACCTACACCAGTGTCGAAGCATCCAGCTGGAAATTTTAACTCGGAACCTCGACCCGCAGTTGAGACTCCACTTCTTCGCTCTCGCCGTGGCCAAACCATCTCTTCAGCTGCGAGTGATCCAGCCCGGAGAACAACATCCACAGGATGGCCTACCGATGAGACACCATCTGATAGATTCACTGGAAATTCAAATGGGAGCAACTCCAGTGGAAACACAATGGCGTTATCTCAATCTCCACCGAAGATGCGTAGTCTTGTTGCTGGAGGTGGAAATGGTGCCAGCTCTCTCACTACTATCAATGAGGCCGACCCTTTTGTTGGAGGTTCAGGCCCTCTGATACCATTTAATGATGTCCTGGGACCCCTAGCTGCTCGTGCCAGTCAATCTATCGTACCATTTCTTAGTGGAAACAAGTCTATGAGCACTCCACTTCGTCAATTGACGCATAACGGCACTATCAAACCGAGTATTGAGATGGCGCTTGACCAAAAAAACCTGCCTTTCTCTGAGACCTGCAGACTTGCAAGGCCAAGCACAGCTGGAGTAATCAAAATCAGAAATGTAGGTTCCACATGATAAAAATAGAAATATCTAAGCAGCTAACAAAGTACAGATTCCATATTCTGTCACCCGTACAGAGGTCCTTGCATTCCTCGGCCGTAACGCCAGATTACTGAATGAGAATGAGGCTGAGCCAATTCATATCATTATGGAGCGTGTTACCAGTAAGACTTTGGATTGTTACGCAGAGTTCACTAGCCTTGGTGAGGCAATCAATTCTGTCGAACGTTATGAGATCCACCGCAGTGGTGGTAGAGGTGGAAAACTAGGTCAACGTCATGTTGAGATTGAGCTGTCTAGTCAGGAGGCTTTAATGAAAGACCTATTCCCGAAAGCAAAGAATGTCAAATGGCAGGGTGCTCGCCCTATTATTCTTCCTCGGGATCCTGAAGATAAATACAATTCTGGTTTTCAAGGATTTACTTCTCGTGAGGAAATGGTTATGTTGATCAAACATGTTGAATCTCCTCAACGCGTAAGTATTCAAACTTCCCAGATTTCATCACACGCTGACGGTCACAGTCTCCATTCTCGAAAGATTGTCCTCAACGTCCATTCGAATGTCTTATTAGCACATTGACTAAGGTACGTTCAACAACCTACTCCGTGCTATACCTCATGTTAATTACATCTAGTATCCATGGTATATGGTCGATTATATCACGATTGATGAACGCAACCGGATCCACCATGCTACCAGAGAATTGGTGACCCTCCTTATTAGCCACATTGATAGATACCCTGACAATATCTGTCTCACACCACAGCTTTTGAAAAGGGTTTGGAAAGCAGCACTCCGATGTCCTGGCTTCACACCATCTATGAAGGACGATATTGTGTACCTGTGTGGCATCGACGATGATACTGCTCGCATGTACGGCATCCCTCCCTATGCTCCGTTCTGGAAATACCTGTGGACCATAGGGCCTAAACCTGGTGTTCCAGATGATCTTTTAATGGTATTAACTTCTTATCTCCCCCCCTATTCAAAGATCAATGCTCACGAAGATGTCTAGTGGTACATTACAACAATTCGTGAATACACACAACCGAAGACCCAGCTCTCTCTTGCAGATCAAGCGGCGAAAGGGGCAGATGGTCGCCTTGACACCTTTAAACTCTTTGGTGATCTAGAAAAGTACATGAGTTATGGTCAAAATTTCTCCGAGCAGACTCTTAGCGCCGTTGCAAGAACCGAATGGGCCGGCATTGAGAAAGTTTTGCGAGAGGGTATGCAATAGTCTCTCAGGATTCTTGCCGTTAGNTTTTTTTTTCTCGGGTGATCTTTTTTACTGGAAAGATCTGCCTGTGAAGATCCTCGATGACTGTGGTCTCCTACTTTAGTCTTTTTGAACAAATGCTGCTCTTTGGTGGGCACATTAGCAGTCCTGCCTGGTGATGACTTATCAGTCTCTCTCGTATCTGAAAGTCTTTTCAAAGAGCTGGCGAATATTTTATTGGCTATTGCGGTAGCACGTCTGAACCATCCATTTCACCGCATTTCGCTCTTGTTGAACTGTTATTCACTCAGCTCCTCCTACTTCCAGCTCTGCTTGAAAGCTATCGACGCTTTATAGCTAGATCGCTCTCTGATATTTTCGTATGAGAATCATTTTTAGTTCGGCATGCAGCATTTCCTGGAGTACTCCGAACTATTTTTCTCATAATTGGTGGGCTTGCGTGGAGGAGACGGGTAGCCACTTTTATTGATTTGATGGCTGATTCATTATAAAATGAATACCTGGATGAGAGCTTATGACGGATGAAAACAATGACTGAACAGGACACTATACTTTATGACTCCAATAATACGTAGACCATAGGAGTAATAAGCAGAATATTTATATGAATACTGTGGCTTTGAAGTTTGTAATGCGATAATTTGTTTGTGAATTTGATGAACCTCATGAAAATCTCCAGCTATAGTAGAAAGTCATTGATCTAGCCAAACTAATAATATTATTAGAGGCAAATGTGAAATATTATTAATAAGTTGCAAACTGTAAAAAAAATCTTCACTAGATCAAAGACAAGAGAATATGTTACTGTTACGAACCCATTTCTCTACTTGCGAAATTTTTTAAGACCAAAAAATATTAAGATCACGACAACGAATAATATCTCACCACCCCACACTTCCAACGCCAGATCAAAATTCCAAGCAATTTACACTCCTAGATAATTAATAACTATAAAAAAANTAGGTATAAGAAAAACCATGCCACCGCCTTCAGCCACCTTCAATGTCAAAAAATCCACAATCTTAAACCAGCTTTCTGTTCCCGCTTCGTCTTACGACGACCTCTCCCCAAAAGGCTCTATCGACGCCGGGATCCGGGATCTAATTGATGAAATAAATGCCGTGGATGGCTTTGTGACAACCAGTAGTTGTTCCGGGAGAGTAGCTGTGTTTTTGGAGGGCGAGAGGAGGAGAGATCAGGACGAGCAGGAGAGGACAGTGGATAATGAGAGAGTTGGAGAAGATGAGGGTGAAGACGAGGAGACGAGGACGAAAGCTGGAGTTGGTGGTAAAGGAGGTGGTGGGAGGTGGCTTTTTGTGAGTCACGATGCTGTGGATTTATCTAGTTATGAATTTAGGGAGGAGAATGGTGGGATTATGACTGCGCTTGGGATGAAGAGGGTTGGGGAGGGGGAGAAAGACGTGAGAGGGTTCATGGGTCAGACACGAGACACACGGTTTATACATTTCAAGTTTGAGCCTTTTGTAAGTCTTTTTTAGCTCTGTTTATTTCTCCTTTCTTGGACTATAATTCTTTTCTTACTTCATCTCTCAGAGTTAAGGATTTGTCGAACTCCGATCAGGAATTGCAAAGCTAACGGTCCGAGATCCTCCACATTCTCACAGATAGTCTGGCCTCAGCTCAAGCCATATTAAAAGCGGCCCTCCAAGCTGGCTTCCGAGAATCAGGCGCTATTAATCTTACTTTACCAACTTCAACTTCCAATCCTGCCACAATCAACCCCATCGTGGCAGTTCGGTCGATGGGCCTCTCGCTTGAATCTATTATCGGCTTCCACCACCAAGGTCAAGAGATTTGCATGGTGCCAGAGTGGCAGCTACATAACTTGGTTGAGCTTTCTAATAAAAGATTTGCGGAAAATAAGAAAAGAATAGAGAGGTTCAGAGAGTTGTTGATCGGAGGCAAGAGAACTGAGGCACTGGTAGCGAATTCTTGGGAGGATTCTGATGTCAGGAGGGAGAGGATGAGAGCCGAAGGGCTGAAGAGAAGGGAAGCTTTGAGAGAAGAAAGGGAAGAGGGTGGAATAAAAGTTAATGGAGTGATAGAAGAGCTAGGATTAGAGTTTCCTGAGGATAATTTATGATTCGACGCATTTTCTTTCAGAGTCTGTCTTAGGGAGGGTCTTAGGGTTTCTAGTATCTAGGACTTATATGAGATTTAAGCTCTTTAGTGGGCTGGCTGTAATTTAGTAAGTCTATTGGTGGTGGCAATCAGTAAACTGTAAAGTTGAGGTTATATACCTATACACACCCGCATCACATATCTCCAATCCATGATCTCATTCTATTTTATTTCTATCATGATACAAAAAAAAAAAAAGATATCACTTAATCCTACAAATCCACTTCGCCCCCCTTATTATTGAATGATCTTCTCAACCCAACCTTCCTCCAACCTCCTAACCTCAATCTTAAACCTCTCAACCTCTTTCCAGCAATCCAACGGCCGCCGATCATGATCCCTCAAACACCGCACCACATCACCCTTAGCCCTCTCGACCTCCTCGCTAACGTCATTGACTTTCTTCCGACTCTCGAGCTTCTTCTTCAACTGCTCCAGCTCATTCTGAACGCTCTCACGACCGAGTTGGCGGAGGGTGTCGCCAGCTGATTTAGCGTCGGATTGGTCTGCTGCTACTGATGACGGTGATGACGATGATGGGGAAGAGGTTGAGGAGGGGAGTTCAGGCAGCGATGAGATCCTGGCTTCGATTTCAGAGAGTTTGGCGTTGGTGGATTCTTCGAGGCGTTTTAGTTCAGCGGCCACGCGGGACTGGACGTGGAGCTCGAGGGTTTTGGCGCGGGTGGAATCGGTCTTCAGGAAGGTAGTTCAGTTAGCTAGTTTTCGGTCTTGTTCTTTGCTTCTTTCTCTAGATTTCTAGAAGGTAGATTATGAAAATAAAGCGTTTGGGAGGGGTTATATACCTCTGGACTCGATTGCAGAGAGCTGACTAGGTCCTGGGAGAAGCGGACGGGTGTTTCGCTGGAGCGGGTGCGTACGGGTCAGTTTCTGGGCCTTCAATTGATGGACAGGAGGGGCGTGGAGTGGGGACGAACCTTGACCACACCTGGGTGGTGGGAGATGTGCTTGGTTTGGAGGGACTGGAACCCATGTTGAGGGCGTGTGTGGTGGGCAATTGGGTCTGAAGTCTGATCGGGATGAATGAGCTGCATGGAAAATGTGAGGTTCCGCGATTGAGAGGCGCTTAGTCATTTCACGTGAGCGAATGGGATGATTTATTAAGGCCTTGGAATTAGGGCATCAAAAAGTTAAAATCAGGCATGAAGTTTTTCAAGCATTTAAGTTCCTGCCTTATAATCTAGGCATTGAAATTGTGTGCATTACATAATGGATTACTGTTCCTCGCTTCGTCGGAAGGGGCCATGCGCAAAACATAAACATCTTCTCTCTCCGAACTTTCCATGGTGGCGGGTTCGATCTCTCGCACGGGCGTGTTGGTGGCTTCCTGGCTTTCGGGGCGTCGTATGATTCGGGAGATGGCAGCGGTCCTGATATCATTTGGCCATTTGCACCGCAGACTTGGCGCGCGCTGGCAATGTAACACAGTAATTAAGATGTTGCTGGGCGGATGCAACGCCAGGAGGAGATGAGAAAGGAGCAGATCTGGAGAAGAGAAGGTGTGCTGTACCTCACATATATTGACGCAGTGTCCATCGTCGGACCACAGCAGATACGTACTGTATCGACGTATTATCGACGTATCTCACAGCAGGATGACAGTACTGTACAGTAAATGACAACGTAAACGACAACACGACAGCAACTTTAGCCTCATTCGAGCTTATCTTTCTACCAATCTTCTTCAAATCTGACCGGTAGAGGAGATCCGTCGAGACCAATCTTGAGTCATCTCTCGTCCTATCAAATCTCTTGATGTTGTTTCTGTTTCATGGCAAACCGCCCGAGCCAGCCACAACCAACCGATGGCCCCCCGCTCAGCCACTCAGACTTCGGC